>OY720421.1:59061079-59301421 GCA_963082815.1 Melanotus villosus | reverse complement strand
ATGGTGTACCGTCACGGTGGTTATGGTATACCGTCACGGTGGCCATGGTGTACCGTTACGGTGGCCATGGTGTACCGTCGCGGTGGCCATGGTGTACCGTCACGGTGCCTAACTCGAACCGTCACGGTGGCCATGGTGTACCGTCACGGTGGATATGGTGTACCATCACGGTGGCCATGGTGTACCGTCACGGTGGCCATGGTGTACCGTCACGGTGGCCATGGTGTACCGTCACGGTGGTTATGGTATACCGTCACGGTGGCCATGGTGTACCGTTACGGTGGCCATGGTGTACCGTCACGGTGGCCATGGTGTACCGTCACGGTGGCCATGGTGTACCGTCACGGTGGCTAGCTCGTACCGTCACGGTGGCCATAGCGTACCGTCACGGTAGCTAGCTCGTACCGTCACGGTGGCCATTGTGCACCGTCACGGTGGATATGGTGTACCATCACGGTGGCCATGGTGTACCGTCACGGTGGCCATGGTGTACCGTCACGGTGGCCATGGTGTACCGTCACGGTGGTTATGGTATACCGTCACGGTGGCCATGGTGTACCGTTACGGTGGCCATGGTGTACCGTCACGGTGGCCATGGTGTACCGTCACGGTGGCCATGGTGTACCGTCACGGTGGCTAGCTCGTACCGTCACGGTGGCCATAGCGTACCGTCACGGTAGCTAGCTCGTACCGTCACGGTGGCCATGGTGTACCGTTACGGTGGCCATGGTGTACCGTCGCGGTGGCCATGGTGTACCGTCACGGTGCCTAACTCGAACCGTCACGGTGGCCATGGTGTACCGTCACGGTTTCTATGGTGTACCGTCACGGTGGCCATAGTGTACCGTCACGGTGGCTAGCTCGTACCGTCACGGTGGCCATGGTGTACCGTTACGGTGGCCATGGTGTACCGTTACGGTGGCCGTAGTGTACCGTCACGGTGGCCATGGTGTACCGTCACGGTGGCTAGCTCGTACCGTCACGGTAGCTAGCTCGTACCGTCACGGTGGCCATGGTGTACCGTCACGGTGGCCATGGTGTACCGTCACTGTGGCCATGGTGTACCGTCACGGTGGCCATAGTGTACCGTCACGGTCGCTAGCTCGTACCGTCACGGTGGCCATGGTGTACCGTTAAGGTGGCCATGGTGTACCGTCACGGTAGCCGTAGTGTAACGTCACGGTGGCCATGGTGTACAGTCACGGTGGCTAGCTCGTACCGTCACGGTGGCCATTGTGCACCGTCACGGTGGATATGGTGTACCATCACGGTGGCCATGGTGTACCGTCACGGTGGCCATGGTGTACCGTCACGGTGGCCATGGTGTACCGTCACGGTGGTTATGGTATACCGTCACGGTGGCCATGGTGTACCGTTACGGTGGCCATGGTGTACCGTCGCGGTGGCCATGGTGTACCGTCACGGTGCCTAACTCGAACCGTCACGGTGGCCATGGTGTACCGCCACGGTGACGATGGTGTACCGTCACGGTGGCCATAGTGTACCGTCACGGTGGCTAGCTCGTACCGTCACGGTGGCTAGCTCTCGTACCGTCACGGTGGCCATGGTGTACCGTTACGGTGGCCATGGTGTACCGTTACGGTGGCCGTAGTGTACCGTAACGGTGGCCATGGTGTACCGTCACGGTGGCTAGCTCGTACCGTCACGGTGGCCATAGTGTACCGTCACGGTAGCTAGCTCGTACCGTCACGGTGGCCATGGTGTACCGTTAAGGTGGCCATGGTGTACCGTCACGGTAGCCGTAGTGTACCGTCACGGTGGCCATGGTGTACCGTCACGGTGGCTAGCTCGTACCGTCACGGTGGCCATTGTGCACCGTCACGGTGGATATGGTGTACCATCACGGTGGCCATGGTGTACCGTCACGGTGGCCATGGTGTACCGTCACGGTGGCCATGGTGTACCGACACGGTGGTTATGGTATACCGTCACGGTGGCCATGGTGTACCGTTACGGTGGCTATGGTGTACCGTCACGGTGGCCATGGTGTACCGTCACGGTGGCCATGGTGTACCGTCTCGGTGGCTAGCTCGTACCGTCACGGTGGCCATAGCGTACCGTCACGGTAGCTAGCTCGTGCCGTCACGTTGGCCATGGTGTACCGTTACGGTGGCCATGGTGTACCGTCGCGGTGGCCATGGTGTACCGTCACGGTGTCTAACTCGAACCGTCACGGTGGCCATGGTGTACCGTCACGGTGGCCATAGTGTACCGTCACGGTGGCTAGCTCGTACCGTCACGGTGACCATGGTGTACCGTCACGGTGGCCATAGTGTACCGTCACGGTGGCTAGCTCGTACCGTCACGGTGGCCATGGTGTACCGTCACGGTGGCCATAGTGTACCGTCACGGTGTCTAACTCGAACCGTCACGGTGACCATGGTGTACCGTCACGGTGGCCATAGTGTACCGTCACGGTGGCTAGCTCGTACCGTCACGGTGGCCATGGTGTACCGACACGGTGGCTAGCTCGTACCGTCACGGTGGCCATTGTGCACCGTCACGGTGGCCATGGTGTACCGTTACGGTGGCCATGGTGTACCGTCACGGTGGCCATGGTGTACCGTCACGGTCGCTAGCTCGTACCGTCACGGTGGCCATGGTGTACCGTTAAGGTGGCCATGGTGTACCGTCACGGTAGCCGTAGTGTACCGTCACGGTGGCCATGGTGTACCGTCACGGTGGCTAGCTCGTACCGTCACGGTGGCCATTGTGCACCGTCACGGTGGATATGGTGTACCATCACGGTGGCCATATTGTACCGTCACGGTGGCCATGGTGTACCGTCACGGTGGCCATGGTGTACCGTCACGGTGGTTATGGTATACCGTCACGGTGGCCATGGTGTACCGTTACGGTGGCCACGGTGTACCGTCACGGTGGCCATGGTGTACCGTCACGGTGGCCATGGTGTACCGTCACGGTGGCTAGCTCGTACCGTCACGGTGGCCATAGCGTACCGTCACGGTAGCTAGCTCGTACCGTCACGGTGGCCATGGTGTACTGTTACGGTGGCCATGGTGTACCGTCGCGGTGGCCATGGTGTACCGTCACGGTGCCTAACTCGAACCGTCACGGTGGCCATGGTGTACCGTCACGGTTTCCATGGTGTACCGTCACGGTGGCCATTGTGTACCGTCACGGTGGCTAGCTCGTACCGTCACGGTGGCCATGGTGTACCGTTACGGTGGCCATGGTGTACCGTTACGGTGGCCGTAGTGTACCGTCACGGTGGCCAAGGTGTACCGTCACGGTGGCTAGCTCGTACCGTCACGGTAGCTAGCTCGTACCGTCACGGTGGCCATGGTGTACCGTCACGGTGGCCATGGTGTACCGTCACTGTGGCCATGGTGTACCGTCACGGTGGCCATAGCGTACCGTCACGGTGGCTAGCTCGTACCGTCACGGTGGCCATTGTGCACCGTCACGGTGGATATGGTGTACCATCACGGTGGCCATGGTGTACCGTCACGGTCGCCATGGTATACCGTCACGGTGGCCATGGTGTACCGTCACGGTGGTTATGGTATACCGTCACGGTGGCCATGGTGTACCGTTACGGTGGCCATGGTGTACCGTCGCGGTGGCCATGGTGTACCGTCACGGTGCCTAACTCGAACCGTCACCGGTGGCTAGCTCGTACCGTCACGGTGGCCATGGTGTACCGTTACGGTGGCCATGGTGTACCGTTACGGTGGCCGTAGTGTACCGTAACGGTGGCCATGGTGTACCGTCACGGTGGCTAGCTCGTACCGTCACGGTGGCCATAGTGTACCGTCACGGTAGCTAGCTCGTACCGTCACGGTGGCCATGGTGTACCGTTAAGGTGGCCATGGTGTACCGTCACGGTAGCCGTAGTGTACCGTCACGGTGGCCATGGTGTACCGTCACGGTGGCTAGCTCGTACCGTCACGGTGGCCATTGTGCACCGTCACGGTGGATATGGTGTACCATCACGGTGGCTAGCTCGTACCGTCACGGTGGCCATGGTGTACCGTCACGGTAGCCGTAGTGTACCGTCACGGTGGCCATGGTGTACCGTCACGGTGGCTAGCTCGTACCGTCACGGTGGCCATTGTGCACCGTCACGGTGGATATGGTGTACCATCACGGTGGCCATGGTCTACCGTCACGGTGGCCATGGTGTACCGTCACGGTGGCCATGGTGTACCGTCACGGTGGTTATGGTATACCGTCACGGTGCCCATGGTGTACCGTTACGGTGGCCATGGTGTACCGTCACGGTGGCCATGGTGTACCGTCACGGTGGCCATGGTGTACCGTCACGGTGGCTAGCTCGTACCGTCACGGTGGCCATAGCGTACCGTCACGGTAGCTAGCTCGTACCGTCACGGTGGCCATGGTGTACCGTTACGGTGGCCATGGTGTACCGTCACGGTGGCTAGCTCGTACCGTCACGGTGGCCATGGTGTACCGTTACGGTGGCCATGGTGTACCGTTACGGTGGCCGTAGTGTACCGTCACGGTGGCCAAGGTGTACCGTCACGGTGGCTAGCTCGTACCGTCACGGTAGCTAGCTCGTACCGTCACGGTGGCCATGGTGTACCGTCACGGTGGCCATGGTGTACCGTCACTGTGGCCATGGTGTACCGTCACGGTGGCCATAGTGTACCGTCACGGTGGCTAGCTCGTACCGTCACGGTGGCCATTGTGCACCGTCACGGTGGATATGGTGTACCATCACGGTGGCCATGGTGTACCGTCACGGTGGCCATGGTATACCGTCACGGTGGCCATGGTGTACCGTCACGGTGGTTATGGTATACCGTCACGGTGGCCATGGTGTACCGTTACGGTGGCCATGGTGTACCGTCGCGGTGGCCATGGTGTACCGTCACGGTGCCTAACTCGAACCGTCACGGTGGCCATGGTGTACCGTCACGGTGACCATGGTGTACCGTCACGGTGGCCATAGTGTACCGTCACGGTGGCTAGCTCGTACCGTCACGGTGGCCATGGTGTACCGTTACGGTGGCCATGGTGTACCGTTACGGTGGCCGAAGTGTACCGTAACGGTGGCCATGGTGTACCGTCACGGTGGCTAGCTCGTACCGTCACGGTGGCCATAGTGTACCGTCACGGTAGCTAGCTCGTACCGTCACGGTGGCCATGGTGTACCGTTAAGGTGGCCATGGTGTACCGTCACGGTAGCCGTAGTGTACCGTCACGGTGGCCATGGTGTACCGTCACGGTGGCTAGCTCGTACCGTCACGGTGGCCATTGTGCACCGTCACGGTGGATATGGTGTACCATCACGGTGGCTAGCTCGTACCGTCACGGTGGCCATGGTGTACCGTCACGGTGGCCATGGTGTACCGTTACGGTGGCCATGGTGTACCGTCACGGTGGCTAGCTCGTACCGTCACGGTGGCCATGGTGTACCGTTACGGTGGCCATGGTGTACCGTCACGGTGGCCGTGGTGTACCGTCACGGTGGCTAACTCTTACCGTCACGGTGGCCATGGTGTACCGTCACGGTGGCAATGGTGTACCGTCACGGTGGTCATGGTGTACCGTCACGGTGGCCATGGTGTACCGTCACGGTAGCCATGTTGTACCGTCACGGTGGCCATAGTGTACCGTTACGGTGGCCATGGTGTACCGTCACGGTGGCCATGGTGTACCGACACGGTGGCCATTGTGCACCGTCACGGTGGCCATGGTGTACCGTCACGGTTGCCATGGTGTACCGTCAGGGTGGCCATGGTGTACCGTCGCGGTGGCTAGCTCGTACCGTCACGGTGGCCATGGTGTACCGTTACGTTGGCCATGGTGTACCGTCACGGTTGCCATGGTGTACCGTCACGGTGGCCATGGTGTACCGTCACGGTGGCTAGGTCGTACCGTCACGGTGGCCATAGCGTACCGTCACGGTAGCTAGCTCGTACCGTCACGGTGGCCATGGTGTACCGTTAAGGTGGCCATGGTGTACCGTCACGGTAGCCGTAGTGTACCGTCACGGTGGCCATGGTGTACCGTTACGGTGGCTAGCTCGTACCGTCACGGTGGCCATTGTGCACCGTCACGGTGGATATGGTGTACCATCACGGTGGCCATGGTGTACCGTCACGGTGGCCATGGTGTACCGTCACGGTGGCCATGGTATACCGTCACGGTGGCCATGGTATACCGTCACGGTGTCTAGCTCGTACCGTCACGGTGGCCATAGTGTACCGTCACGGTAGCTAGCTCGTACCGTTACGGTGGCCATGGTGTACCGTCACGGTGGCCATGGTGTACCGTCACGGTGGCCATGGTGTACCGTCACGGTGGCTAGCTCGTACCGTCACGGTGGCCATAGCGTACCGTCACGGTAGCTAGCTCGTACCGTCACGGTGGCCATGGTGTACCGTTACGGTGGCCATGGTGTACCGTCGCGGTGGCCATGGTGTACCGTCACGGTGCCTAACTCGAACCGTCACGGTGGCCATGGTGTACCGTCACGGTTTCCATGGTGTACCGTCACGGTGGCCATAGTGTACCGTCACGGTGGCTAGCTCGTACCGTCACGGTGGCCATGGTGTACCGTTACGGTGGCCATGGTGTACCGTTACGGTGGCCGTAGTGTACCGTCACGGTGGCCATGGTGTACCGTCACGGTGGCTAGCTCGTACCGTCACGGTAGCTAGCTCGTACCGTCACGGTGGCCATGGTGTACCGTCACGGTGGCCATGGTGTACCGTCACTGTGGCCATGGTGTACCGTCACGGTGGCCATAGTGTACCGTCACGGTCGCTAGCTCGTACCGTCACGGTGGCCATGGTGTACCGTTAAGGTGGCCATGGTTTACCGTCACGGTAGCCGTAGTGTAACGTCACGGTGGCCATGGTGTACAGTCACGGTGGCTAGCTCGTACCGTCACGGTGGCCATTGTGCACCGTCACGGTGGATATGGTGTACCATCACGGTGGCCATGGTGTACCGTCACGGTGGCCATGGTGTACCGTCACGGTGGCCATGGTGTACCGTCACGGTGGTTATGGTATACCGTCACGGTGGCCATGGTGTACCGTTACGGTGGCCATGGTGTACCGTCGCGGTGGCCATGGTGTACCGTCACGGTGCCTAACTCGAACCGTCACGGTGGCCATGGTGTACCGTCACGGTGACCATGGTGTACCGTCACGGTGGCCATAGTGTACCGTCACGGTGGCTAGCTCGTACCGTCACGGTGGCCATGGTGTACCGTTACGGTGGCCATGGTGTACCGTTACGGTGGCCGTAGTGTACCGTAACGGTGGCCATGGTGTACCGTCACGGTGGCTAGCTCGTACCGTCACGGTGGCCATAGTGTACCGTCACGGTAGCTAGCTCGTACCGTCACGGTGGCCATGGTGTACCGTTAAGATGGCCATGGTGTACCGTCACGGTAGCCGTAGTGTACCGTCACGGTGGCCATGGTGTACCGTCACGGTGGCTAGCTCGTACCGTCACGGTGGCCATTGTGCACCGTCACGGTGGATATGGTGTACCATCACGGTGGCCATGGTGTACCGTCACGGTGGCCATGGTGTACCGTCACGGTGGCCATGGTGTACCGACACGGTGGTTATGGTATACCGTCACGGTGGCGATGGTGTACCGTTACGGTGGCTATGGTGTACCGTCACGGTGGCCATGGTGTACCGTCACGGTTGCCATGGTGTACCGTCTCGGTGGCTAGCTCGTACCGTCACGGTGGCCATAGCGTACCGTCACGGTAGCTAGCTCGTGCCGTCACGTTGGCCATGGTGTACCGTTACGGTGGCCATGGTGTACCGTCGCGGTGGCCATGGTGTACCGTCACGGTGTCTAACTCGAACCGTCACGGTGGCCATGGTGTACCGTCACGGTGACCATGTTGTACCGTCACGGTGGCCATAGTGTACCGTCACGGTGGCTAGCTCGTACCGTCACGGTGGCCATGGTGTACCGTTACGGTGGCCATGGTGTACCGTTACGGTGGCCGTAGTGTACCGTCACGGTGGCCAAGGTGTACCGTCACGGTGGCTAGCTCGTACCGTCACGGTGGCCATTGTGCACCGTCACGGTGGATATGGTGTACCATCACGGTGGCCATGGTGTACCGTCACGGTGGCCATGGTGTACCGTCACGGTGGCCATGGTATACCGTCACGGTGGTTATGGTATACCGTCACGGTGGCCATGGTGTACCGTTACGGTGGCCATGGTGTACCGTCACGGTGGCCATGGTGTACCGTCACGGTGGCCATGGTGTACCGTCACGGTGGCTAGCTCGTACCGTCACGGTGGCCATAGCGTACCGTCACGGTAGCTAGCTCGTACCGTCACGGTGGCCATGGTGTACTGTTACGGTGGCCATGGTGTACCGTCGCGGTGGCCATGGTGTACCGTCACGGTGCCTAACTCGAACCGTCACGGTGGCCATGGTGTACCGTCACGGTTTCCATGGTGTACCGTCACGGTGGCCATAGTGTACCGTCACGGTGGCTAGCTCGTACCGTCACGGTGGCCATGGTGTACCGTTACGGTGGCCATGGTGTACCGTTACGGTGGCCGTAGTGTACCGTCACGGTGGCCAAGGTGTACCGTCACGGTGGCTAGCTCGTACCGTCACGGTAGCTAGCTCGTACCGTCACGGTGGCCATGGTGTACCGTCACGGTGGCCATGGTGTACCGTCACTGTGGCCATGGTGTACCGTCACGGTGGCCATAGTGTACCGTCACGGTGGCTAGCTCGTACCGTCACGGTGGCCATTGTGCACCGTCACGGTGGATATGGTGTACCATCACGGTGGTTATGGTATACCGTCACGGTGGCCATGGTGTACCGTTACGGTGGTTATGGTATACCGTCACGGTGGCCATGGTGTACCGTTACGGTGGCCATGGTGTACCGTCACGGTGGCCATGGTGTACCGTCACGGTGGTTATGGTATACCGTCACGGTGGCCATGGTGTACCGTTACGGTGGCCATGGTGTACCGTCGCGGTGGCCATGGTGTACCGTCACGGTGCCTAACTCGAACCGTCACGGTGGCCATGGTGTACCGTCACGGTGACCATGGTGTACCGTCACGGTGGCCATAGTGTACCGTCACGGTGGCTAGCTCATACCGTCACGGTGGCTAGCTCGTACCGTCACGGTGGCCATGGTGTACCGTTACGGTGGCCATGGTGTACCGTTACGGTGGCCGTAGTGTACCGTAACGGTGGCCATGGTGTACCGTCACGGTGGCTAGCTCGTACCGTCACGGTGGCCATAGTGTACCGTCACGGTAGCTAGCTCGTACCGTCACGGTGGCCATGGTGTACCGTTAAGGTGGCCATGGTGTACCGTCACGGTAGCCGTAGTGTACCGTCACGGTGGCCATGGTGTACCGTCACGGTGGCTAGCTCGTACCGTCACGGTGGCCATTGTGCACCGTCACGGTGGATATGGTGTACCATCACGGTGGCTAGCTCGTACCGTCACGGTGGCCATGGTGTACCGTCACGGTGGCCATGGTGTACCGTTACGGTGGCCATGGTGTACCGTCACGGTGGCTAGCTCGTACCGTCACGGTGGCCATGGTGTACCGTTACGGTGGCCATGGTGTACCGTCACGGTGGCCATGGTGTACCGTCACGGTAGCCATGTTGTACCGTCACGGTGGCCATAGTGTACCGTTACGGTGGCCATGGTGTACCGTCACGGTGGCCATGGTGTACCGACACGGTGGCAATGGTGTACCGTCACGGTGGTCATGGTGTACCGTCACGGTGGCCATGGTGTACCGTCACGGTAGCCATGTTGTACCGTCACGGTGGCCATAGTGTACCGTTACGGTTGCCATGGTGTACCGTCAGGGTGGCCATGGTGTACCGTCGCGGTGGCTAGCTCGTACCGTCACGGTGGCCATGGTGTACCGTTACGTTGGCCATGGTGTACCGTCACGGTTGCCATGGTGTACCGTCACGGTGGCCATGGTGTACCGTCACGGTGGCTAGGTCGTACCGTCACGGTGGCCATAGCGTACCGTCACGGTAGCTAGCTCGTACCGTCACGGTGGCCATGGTGTACCGTTAAGGTGGCCATGGTGTACCGTCACGGTAGCCGTAGTGTACCGTCACGGTGGCCATGGTGTACCGTCACGGTGGCTAGCTCGTACCGTCACGGTGGCCATTGTGCACCGTCACGGTGGATATGGTGTACCATCACGGTGGCCATGGTGTACCGTCACGGTGGCCATGGTGTACCGTCACGGTGGCCATGGTATACCGTCACGGTGGCCATGGTATACCGTCACGGTGTCTAGCTCGTACCGTCACGGTGGCCATAGTGTACCGTCACGGTAGCTAGCTCGTACCGTCACGGTGGCCATGGTGTACCGTTACGGTGGCCATGGTGTACCGTTACGGTGGCCATGGTATACCGTCGCGGTGGCCATGGTGTACCGTCACGGTGCCTAACTCGTACCGTCACGGTGCCTAACTCGTACCGTCACGGTGGCCATGGTGTACCGTCACGGTGGCCATAGTGTATTGTCACGGTGGCTAGCTCGTACCGTCACGGTGGCCAAGGTGTACCGTTACGGTGGCCATGGTGTACCGTTACGGTGGCCGTAGTGTACCGTCACGGTGGCCATGGTGTACCGTCACGGTGGCTAGCTCGTACCGTCACGGTGGCCATGGTGTACCGTTACGGTGGCCGTAGTGTACCGTCACGGTGGCCATGGTGTACCGTCACGGTGGCCATGGTGTACCGTCACGGTGGCTAGCTCGTACCGTCACGGTGGCCATGGTGTACCGTCACGGTGGCCATGGTGTACCGTCACGGTGGCCATGGTGTACCGTCACGGTGGCCATGGTGTACCGTCACGGTGGCCATGGTGTACCGTCACGGTGGCTAGCTCGTACCGTCACGGTGGCCATGGTGTACCGTTAAGGTGGCCATGGTGTACCGTCACGGTAGCCGTAGTGTACCGTCACGGTGGCCATGGTGTACCGTCACGGTGGCTAGCTCGTACCGTCACGGTGGCCATTGTGCACCGTCACGGTGGATATGGTGTACCATCACGGTGGCCATGGTCTACCGTCACGGTGGCCATGGTGTACCGTCACGGTGGCCATGGTGTACCGTCACGGTGGTTATGGTATACCGTCACGGTGGCCATGGTGTACCGTTACGGTGGCCATGGTGTACCGTCACGGTGGCCATGGTGTACCGTCACGGTGGCCATGGTGTACCGTCACGGTGGCTAGCTCGTACCGTCACGGTGGCCATAGCGTACCGTCACGGTAGCTAGCTCGTACCGTCACGGTGGCCATGGTGTACCGTTACGGTGGCCATGGTGTACCGTCGCGGTGGCCATGGTGTACCGTCACGGTGCCTAACTCGAACCGTCACGGTGGCCATGGTGTACCGTCACGGTTTCCATGGTGTTCCGTCACGGTGGCCATAGTGTACCGTCACGGTGGCTAGCTCGTACCGTCACGGTGGCCATGGTGTACCGTTACGGTGGCCATGGTGTACCGTTACGGTGGCCGTAGTGTACCGTCACGGTGGCCATGGTGTACCGTCACGGTGGCTAGCTCGTACCGTCACGGTAGCTAGCTCGTACCGTCACGGTGGCCATGGTGTACCGTCACGGTGGCCATGGTGTACCGTCACTGTGGCCATGGTGTACCGTCACGGTGGCCATGGTGTACCGTCACGGTCGCTAGCTCGTACCGTCACGGTGGCCATGGTGTACCGTTAAGGTGGCCATGGTGTACCGTCACGGTAGCCGTAGTGTACCGTCACGGTGGCCATGGTGTACCGTCACGGTGGCTAGCTCGTACCGTCACGGTGGCCATTGTGCACCGTCACGGTGGATATGGTGTACCATCACGGTGGCCACTGTGTACCGTCACGGTGGCCATGGTGTACCGTCACGGTGGCCATGGTGTACCGTCACGGTGGTTATGGTATACCGTCACGGTGGCCATGGTGTACCGTTACGGTGGCCATGGTGTACCGTCACGGTGGCCATGGTGTACCGTCACGGTGGCCATGGTGTACCGTCACGGTGGCTAGCTCGTACCGTCACGGTGGCCATAGCGTACCGTCACGGTAGCTAGCTCGTACCGTCACGGTGGCCATGGTGTACCGTTACGGTGGCCATGGTTTACCGTCGCGGTGGCCATGGTGTACCGTCACGGTGCCTAACTCGAACCGTCACGGTGGCCATGGTGTACCGTCACGGTTTCCATGGTGTACCGTCACGGTGGCCATAGTGTACCGTCACGGTGGCTAGCTCGTACCGTCACGGTGGCCATGGTGTACCGTTACGGTGGCCATGGTGTACCGTTACGGTGGCCGTAGTGTACCGTCACGGTGGCCATGGTGTACCGTCACGGTGGCTAGCTCGTACCGTCACGGTAGCTAGCTCGTACCGTCACGGTGGCCATGGTGTACCGTCACGGTGGCCATGGTGTACCGTCACTGTGGCCATGGTGTACCGTCACGGTGGCCATAGTGTACCGTCACGGTCGCTAGCTCGTACCGTCACGGTGGCCACGGTGTACCGTTAAGGTGGCCATGGTGTACCGTCACGGTAGCCGTAGTGTAACGTCACGGTGGCCATGGTGTACAGTCACGGTGGCTAGCTCGTACCGTCACGGTGGCCATTGTGCACCGTCACGGTGGATATGGTGTACCATCACGGTAGCCATGGTGTACCGTCACGGTGGCCATGGTGTACCGTCACGGTGGCCATGGTGTACCGTCACGGTGGTTATGGTATACCGTCACGGTGGCCATGGTGTACCGTTACGGTGGCCATGGTGTACCGTCGCGGTGGCCATGGTGTACCGTCACGGTGCCTAACTCGAACCGTCACGGTGGCCATGGTGTACCGTCACGGTGACCATGGTGTACCGTCACGGTGGCCATAGTGTACCGTCACGGTGGCTAGCTCGTACCGTCACGGTGGCTAGCTCGTACCGTCACGGTGGCCATGGTGTACCGTTACGGTGGCCATGGTGTACCGTTACGGTGGCCGTAGTGTACCGTAACGGTGGCCATGGTGTACCGTCACGGTGGCTAGCTCGTACCGTCACGGTGGCCATAGTGTACCGTCACGGTAGCTAGCTCGTACCGTCACGGTGGCCATGGTGTACCGTTAAGGTGGCCATGGTGTACCGTCACGGTAGCCGTAGTGTACCGTCACGGTGGCCATGGTGTACCGTCACGGTGGCTAGCTCGTACCGTCACGGTGGCCATTGTGCACCGTCACGGTGGATATGGTGTACCATCACGGTGGCCATGGTGTACCGTCACGGTGGCCATGGTGTACCGTCACGGTGGCCATGGTGTACCGACACGGTGGTTATGGTATACCGTCACGGTGGCCATGGTGTACCGTTACGGTGGCCTTGGTGTACCGTCACGGTGGCCATGGTGTACCGTCACGGTGGCCATGGTGTACCGTCTCGGTGGCTAGCTCGTACCGTCACGGTGGCCATAGCGTACCGTCACGGTAGCTAGCTCGTGCCGTCTCGGTGGCCATGGTGTACCGTTACGGTGGCCATGGTGTACCGTCGCGGTGGCCATGGTGTACCGTCACGGTGTCTAACTCGAACCGTCACGGTGGCCATGGTGTACCGTCACGGTGACCATGGTGTACCGTCACGGTGGCC
This sequence comes from Melanotus villosus, assembly GCA_963082815.1. Lineage (NCBI taxonomy): Eukaryota > Metazoa > Arthropoda > Insecta > Coleoptera > Elateridae > Melanotus > Melanotus villosus. Next base: position 59,287,756 of record OY720421.1, on the reverse strand, counting down.
ATAGTGTACCGTCACGGTGGCTAGCTCGTACCGTCACGGTGGCCATGGTGTACCGTTACGGTGGCCATGGTGTACCGTTACGGTGGCCGTAGTGTACCGTCACGGTGGCCATGGTGTACCGTCACGGTGGCTAGCTCGTACCGTCACGGTGGCCATTGTGCACCGTCACGGTGGATATGGTGTACCATCACGGTGGCCATGGTGTACCGTCAGGGTGGCCATGGTGTACCGTCACGGTGGCCATGGTATACCGTCACGGTGGCCATGGTGTACCGTCACGGTGGCCATGGTGTACCGTCACGGTTGCCATGGTGTACCGTCACGGTGGCCATGGTGTACCGTCACGGTGGCTAGCTCGTACCGTCACGGTGGCCATAGTGTACCGTTACGGTGGCCATGGTGTACCGTCACGGTGGCCATGGTGTACCGTCACGGTGGCCATGGTATACCGTCACGGTGGCCATGGTGTACCGTCACGGTGGCCATGGTGTACCGTCACGGTTGCCATGGTGTACCGTCACGGTGGCCATGGTGTACCGTCACGGTGGCTAGCTCGTACCGTCACGGTGGCCATAGTGTACCGTTACGGTGGCCATGGTGTACCGTCACGGTGGCCATGGTGTACCGACACGGTGGCTAGCTCGTACCGTCACGGTGGCCATTGTGCACCGTCACGGTGGCCATGGTGTACCGTCACGGTGGCTAGCTCGTACCGTCACGGTGGCCATAGTGTACCGTTACGGTGGCCATGGTGTACCGTCACGGTGGCCATGGTGTACCGACACGGTGGCTAGCTCGTACCGTCACGGTGGCCATTGTGCACCGTCACGGTGGCCATGGTGTACCGTTACGGTGGCGATGGTGTACCGTCACGGTGGCCATGGTGTACCGTCACGGTCGCTAGCTCGTACCGTCACGGTGGCCATGGTGTACCGTTAAGGTGGCCATGGTGTACCGTCACGGTAGCCGTAGTGTACCGTCACGGTGGCCATGGTGTACCGTCACGGTGGCTAGCTCGTACCGTCACGGTGGCCATTGTGCACCGTCACGGTGGTTATGGTGTACCATCACGGTGGCCATATTGTACCGTCACGGTGGCCATGGTGTACCGTCACGGTGGCCATGGTGTACCGTCACGGTGGTTATGGTATACCGTCACGGTGGCCATGGTGTACCGTTACGGTGGCCATGGTGTACCGTCACGGTGGCCATGGTGTACCGTCACGGTGGCCATGGTGTACCGTCACGGTGGCTAGCTCGTACCGTCACGGTGGCCATAGCGTACCGTCACGGTAGCTAGCTCGTACCATCACGGTGGCCATGGTGTACCGTTACGGTGGCCATGGTGTACCGTCGCGGTGGCCATGGTGTACCGTCACGGTGCCTAACTCGAACCGTCACGGTGGCCATGGTGTACCGTCACGGTTTCCATGGTGTACCGTCACGGTGGCCATAGTGTACCGTCACGGTGGCTAGCTCGTACCGTCACGGTGGCCATGGTGTACCGTTACGGTGGCCATGGTGTACCGTTACGGTGGCCGTACGGTGGCTAGCTCGTACCGTCACGGTAGCTAGCTCGTACCGTCACGGTGGCCATGGTGTACCGTCACGGTGGATATGGTGTACCATCACGGTGGCCATGGTGTACCGTCACGGTGGCCATGGTGTACCGTCACGGTGGCCATGGTGTACCGTCACGGTGGTTATGGTATACCGTCACGGTGGCCATGGTGTACCGTTACGGTGGCCATGGTGTACCGTCGCGGTGGCCATGGTGTACCGTCACGGTGCCTAACTCGAACCGTCACGGTGGCCATGGTGTACCGTCACGGTGACCATGGTGTACCGTCACGGTGGCCATAGTGTACCGTCACGGTGGCTAGCTCATACCGTCACGGTGGCTAGCTCGTACCGTCACGGTGGCCATGGTGTACCGTTACGGTGGCCATGGTGTACCGTTACGGTGGCCGTAGTGTACCGTAACGGTGGCCATGGTGTACCGTCACGGTGGCTAGCTCGTACCGTCACGGTGGCCATAGTGTACCGTCACGGTAGCTAGCTCGTACCGTCACGGTGGCCATGGTGTACCGTTAAGGTGGCCATGGTGTACCGTCACGGTAGCCGTAGTGTACCGTCACGGTGGCCATGGTGTACCGTCACGGTGGCTAGCTCGTACCGTCAGGGTGGCCATTGTGCACCGTCACGGTGGATATGGTGTACCATCACGGTGGCCATGGTGTACCGTCACGGTGGCCATGGTGTACCGTCACGGTGGCCATGGTGTACCGACACGGTGGTTATGGTATACCGTCACGGTGGCCATGGTGTACCGTTACGGTGGCCATGGTGTACCGTCACGGTGGCCATGGTGTACCGTCACGGTGGCCATGGTGTACCGTCTCGGTGGCTAGCTCGTACCGTCACGGTGGCCATAGCGTACCGTCACGGTAGCTAGCTCGTACCGTCACGGTGGCCATGGTGTACCGTTACGGTGGCCATGTTGTACCGTCGCGGTGGCCATGGTGTACCGTCACTGTGTCTAACTCGAACCGTCACGGTGGCCATGGTGTACCGTCACGGTGACCATGGTGTACCGTCACGGTGGCCATACTGTACCGTCACGGTGGCTAGCTCGTACCGTCACGGTGGCCATGGTGTACCGTTACGGTGGCCATGGTGTACCGTTACGGTGGCCGTAGTGTACCGTCACGGTGGCCATGGTGTACCGTTACGGTGGCCATGGTGTACCGTCACGGTGGCCATGATGTACCGTCACGGTGGCTATCTCGGACCGCTACGGTGGCCATGGTGTACCGTCACGCTGGCCATGGTGTACCGTCACAGTGGCCATTGTGTACCGTCACGGTGGCTAGCTCGTACCGTCACGGTGGCCATGGTGTACCGTCACGGTGGCCATGGTGTACCTGTCACGGTGGCAAGTTCATACCGTCACGGTGGCCACGGTGTACCGTCACGGTGGCCATGGCGTACCGTCACGGTGGCCATGGTGTACCGTCACGGTGCCTAACTCGTTCCGGCACGGTGGCCATGGTGTACCGTCACGGTGGCCATGGTGTACCGACACGGTGGCTAGCTCGTACCGTCACGGTGGCCATGGTGTACCGTTACGGTGGCCATGGTGTACCGTCACGGTGGCCATGGTGTACCGTTACGGTGGCCATGGTGTACCGTCACGGTGGCCATGGTGTACCGACACGGTGGCCATTGTGCACCGTCACGGTGGCCATGGTGTACCGTCACGGTTGCCATGGTGTACCGTCAGGGTGGCCATGGTGTACCGTCGCGGTGGCTAGCTCGTACCGTCACCGTGGCCATGGTGTACCGTTACGTTGGCCATGGTGTACCGTCACGGTTGCCATGGTGTACCGTCACGGTGGCCATGGTGTACCGTCACGGTGGCTAGGTCGTACCGTCACGTTGGCCATAGCGTACCGTCACGGTAGCTAGCTCGTACCGTCACGGTGGCCATGGTGTACCGTTAAGGTGGCCATGGTGTACCGTCACGGTAGCCGTAGTGTACCGTCACGGTGGCCATGGTGTACCGTCACGGTGGTTAGCTCGTACCGTCACGGTGGCCATTGTGCACCGTCACGGTGGATATGGTGTACCATCACGGTGGCCATGGTGTACCGTCACGGTGGCCATGGTGTACCGTCACGGTGGCCATGGTATACCGTCACGGTGGCCATGGTATACCGTCACGGTGTCTAGCTCGTACCGTCACGGTGGCCATAGTGTACCGTCACGGTAGCTAGCTCGTACCGTCACGGTGGCCATGGTGTACCGTTACGGTGGCCATGGTGTACCGTTACGGTGGCCATGGTATACCGTCGCGGTGGCCATGGTGTACCGTCACGGTGCCTAACTCGTACCGTCACGGTGCCTAACTCGTACCGTCACGGTGGCCATGGTGTACCGTCACGGTGGCCATAGTGTATTGTCACGGTGGCTAGCTCGTACCGTCACGGTGGCCAAGGTGTACCGTTACGGTGGCCATGGTGTACCGTTACGGTGGCCGTAGTGTACCGTCACGGTGGCCATGGTGTACCGTCACGGTGGCTAGCTCGTACCGTCACGGTGGCCATGGTGTACCGTTACGGTGGCCGTAGTGTACCGTCACGGTGGCCATGGTGTACCGTCACGGTGGCCATGGTGTACCGTCACGGTGGCTAGCTCGTACCGTCACGGTGGCCATGGTGTACCGTCACGGTGGCCATGGTGTACCGTCACGGTGGCCATGGTGTACCGTCACGGTGGCCATGGTGTACCGTCACGGTGGCTAGCTCGTACCGTCACGGTGGCCATGGTGTACCGTCACGGTAGCCGTAGTGTACCGTCACGGTGGCCATGGTGTACCGTCACGGTGGCTAGCTCGTACCGTCACAGTGGCCATTGTGCACCGTCACGGTGGATATGGTGTACCATCACGGTGGCCATGGTCTACCGTCACGGTGGCCATGGTGTACCGTCACGGTGGCCATGGTGTACCGTCACGGTGGTTATGGTATACCGTCACGGTGGCCATGGTGTACCGTTACGGTGGCCATGGTGTACCGTCACGGTGGCCATGGTGTACCGTTACGGTGGCCATGGTGTACCGTCACGGTGGCCATGGTGTACCGTCACGGTGGCCATGGTGTACCGTCTCGGTGGCTAGCTCGTACCGTCACGGTGGCCATAGCGTACCGTCACGGTAGCTAGCTCGTACCGTCACGGTGGCCATGGTGTACCGTTACGGTGGCCATGTTGTACCGTCGCGGTGGCCATGGTGTACCGTCACTGTGTCTAACTCGAACCGTCACGGTGGCCATGGTGTACCGTCACGGTGACCATGGTGTACCGTCACGGTGGCCATACTGTACCGTCACGGTGGCTAGCTCGTACCGTCACGGTGGCCATGGTGTACCGTTACGGTGGCCATGGTGTACCGTTACGGTGGCCGTAGTGTACCGTCACGGTGGCCATGGTGTACCGTTACGGTGGCCATGGTGTACCGTCACGGTGGCCATGATGTACCGTCACGGTGGCTATCTCGGACCGCTACGGTGGCCATGGTGTACCGTCACGCTGGCCATGGTGTACCGTCACAGTGGCCATTGTGTACCGTCACGGTGGCTAGCTCGTACCGTCACGGTGGCCATGGTGTACCGTCACGGTGGCCATGGTGTACCGTCACGGTGGCAAGTTCATACCGTCACGGTGGCCACGGTGTACCGTCACGGTGGCCATGGCGTACCGTCACGGTGGCCATGGTGTACCGTCACGGTGCCTAACTCGTTCCGGCACGGTGGCCATGGTGTACCGTCACGGTGGCCATGGTGTACCGACACGGTGGCTAGCTCGTACCGTCACGGTGGCCATGGTGTACCGTTACGGTGGCCATGGTGTACCGTCACGGTGGCCATGGTGTACCGTTACGGTGGCCATGGTGTACCGTCACGGTGGCCATGGTGTACCGACACGGTGGCCATTGTGCACCGTCACGGTGGCCATGGTGTACCGTCACGGTTGCCATGGTGTACCGTCAGGGTGGCCATGGTGTACCGTCGCGGTGGCTAGCTCGTACCGTCACCGTGGCCATGGTGTACCGTTACGTTGGCCATGGTGTACCGTCACGGTTGCCATGGTGTACCGTCACGGTGGCCATGGTGTACCGTCACGGTGGCTAGGTCGTACCGTCACGTTGGCCATAGCGTACCGTCACGGTAGCTAGCTCGTACCGTCACGGTGGCCATGGTGTACCGTTAAGGTGGCCATGGTGTACCGTCACGGTAGCCGTAGTGTACCGTCACGGTGGCCATGGTGTACCGTCACGGTGGTTAGCTCGTACCGTCACGGTGGCCATTGTGCACCGTCACGGTGGATATGGTGTACCATCACGGTGGCCATGGTGTACCGTCACGGTGGCCATGGTGTACCGTCACGGTGGCCATGGTATACCGTCACGGTGGCCATGGTATACCGTCACGGTGTCTAGCTCGTACCGTCACGGTGGCCATGGTGTACCGTTACGGTGGCCATGGTGTACCGTTACGGTGGCCATGGTATACCGTCGCGGTGGCCATGGTGTACCGTCACGGAGCCTAACTCGTACCGTCACGGTGCCTAACTCGTACCGTCACGGTGGCCATGGTGTACCGTCACGGTGGCCATAGTGTATTGTCACGGTGGCTAGCTCGTACCGTCACGGTGGCCAAGGTGTACCGTTACGGTGGCCATGGTGTACCGTTACGGTGGCCGTAGTGTACCGTCACGGTGGCCATGGTGTACCGTCACGGTGGCTAGCTCGTACCGTCACGGTGGCCATGGTGTACCGTTACGGTGGCCGTAGTGTACCGTCACGGTGGCCATGGTGTACCGTCACGGTGGCCATGGTGTACCGTCACGGTGGCTAGCTCGTACCGTCACGGTGGCCATGGTGTACCGTCACGGTGGCCATGGTGTACCGTCACGGTGGCCATGGTGTACCGTCACGGTGGCCATGGTGTACCGTCACGGTGGCTAGCTCGTACCGTCACGGTGGCCATGGTGTACCGTCACGGTAGCCGTAGTGTACCGTCACGGTGGCCATGGTGTACCGTCACGGTGGCTAGCTCGTACCGTCACAGTGGCCATTGTGCACCGTCACGGTGGATATGGTGTACCATCACGGTGGCCATGGTCTACCGTCACGGTGGCCATGGTGTACCGTCACGGTGGCCATGGTGTACCGTCACGGTGGTTATGGTATACCGTCACGGTGGCCATGGTGTACCGTTACGGTGGCCATGGTGTACCGTCACGGTGGCCATGGTGTACCGTCACGGTGGCCATGGTGTACCGTCACGGTGGCTAGCTCGTACCGTCACGGTGGCCATAGCGTACCGTCACGGTAGCTAGCTCGTACCGTCACGGTGGCCATGGTGTACCGTTACGGTGGCCATGGTGTACCGTCGCGGTGGCCATGGTGTACCGTCACGGTGCCTAACTCGAACCGTCACGGTGGCCATGGTGTACCGTCACGGTTTCCATGGTGTACCGTCACGGTGGCCATAGTGTACCGTCACGGTGGCTAGCTCGTACCGTCACGGTGGCCATGGTGTACCGTTACGGTGGCCATGGTGTACCGTTACGGTGGCCGTAGTGTACCGTCACGGTGGCCATGGTGTACCGTCACGGTGGCTAGCTCGTACCGTCACGGTAGCTAGCTCGTACCGTCACGGTGGCCATGGTGTACCGTCACGGTGGCCATGGTGTACCGTCACTGTGGCCATGGTGTACCGTCACGGTGGCCATGGTGTACCGTCACGGTCGCTAGCTCGTACCGTCACGGTGGCCATGGTGTACCGTTAAGGTGGCCATGGTGTACCGTCACGGTAGCCGTAGTGTACCGTCACGGTGGCCATGGTGTACCGTCACGGTGGCTAGCTCGTACCGTCACGGTGGCCATTGTGCACCGTCACGGTGGATATGGTGTACCATCACGGTGGCCATGGTGTACCGTCACGGTGGCCATGGTGTACCGTCACGGTGGCCATGGTGTACCGTCACGGTGGTTATGGTATACCGTCACGGTGGCCATGGTGTACCGTTACGGTGGCCATGGTGTACCGTCACGGTGGCCATGGTGTACCGTCACGGTGGCCATGGTGTACCGTCACGGTGGCTAGCTCGTACCGTCACGGTGGCCATAGCGTACCGTCACGGTGGCCATGGTGTACCGTTACGGTGGCCATGGTGTACCGTCGCGGTGGCCATGGTGTACCGTCACGGTGCCTAACTCGAACCGTCACGGTGGCCATGGTGTACCGTCACGGTTTCCATGGTGTACCGTCACGGTGGCCATAGTGTACCGTCACGGTGGCTAGCTCGTACCGTCACGGTGGCTAGCTCGTACCGTCACGGTGGCCATGGTGTACCGTTACGGTGGCCATGGTGTACCGTTACGGTGGCCGTAGTGTACCGTCACGGTGGCCATGGTGTACCGTCACGGTGGCTAGCTCGTACCGTCACGGTAGCTAGCTCGTACCGTCACGGTGGCCATGGTGTACCGTCACTGTGGCCATGGTGTACCGTCACGGTGGCCATAGTGTACCGTCACGGTCGCTAGCTCGTACCGTCACGGTGGCCATGGTGTACCGTTAAGGTGGCCATGGTGTACCGTCACGGTAGCCGTAGTGTAACGTCACGGTGGCCATGGTGTACAGTCACGGTGGCTAGCTCGTACCGTCACGGTGGCCATTGTGCACCGTCACGGTGGATATGGTGTACCATCACGGTGGCCATGGTGTACCGTCACGGTGGCCATGGTGTACCGTCACGGTGGCCATGGTGTACCGTCACGGTGGTTATGGTATACCGTCACGGTGGCCATGGTGTACCGTTACGGTGGCCATGGTGTACCGTCGCGGTGGCCATGGTGTACCGTCACGGTGCCTAACTCGAACCGTCACGGTGGCCATGGTGTACCGTCACGGTGACCATGGTGTACCGTCACGGTGGCCATAGTGTACCGTCACGGTGGCTAGCTCGTACCGTCACGGTGGCTAGCTCGTACCGTCACGGTGGCCATGGTGTACCGTTACGGTGGCCATGGTGTACCGTTACGGTGGCCGTAGTGTACCGTAACGGTGGCCATGGTGTACCGTCACGGTGGCTAGCTCGTACCGTCACGGTGGCCATAGTGTACCGTCACGGTAGCTAGCTCGTACCGTCACGGTGGCCATGGTGTACCGTTAAGGTGGCCATGGTGTACCGTCACGGTAGCCGTAGTGTACCGTCACGGTGGCCATGGTGTACCGTCACGGTGGCTAGCTCGTACCGTCACGGTGGCCATTGTGCACCGTCACGGTGGATATGGTGTACCATCACGGTGGCCATGGTGTACCGTCACGGTGGCCATGGTGTACCGTCACGGTGGCCATGGTGTACCGACACGGTGGTTATGGTATACCGTCACGGTGGCCATGGTGTACCGTTACGGTGGCCATGGTGTACCGTCACGGTGGCCATGGTGTACCGTCACGGTGGCCATGGTGTACCGTCTCGGTGGCTAGCTCGTACCGTCACGGTGGCCATAGCGTACCATCACGGTAGCTAGCTCGTGCCGTCACGGTGGCCATGGTGTACCGTTACGGTGGCCATGGTGTACCGTCGCGGTGGCCATGGTGTACCGTCACGGTGTCTAACTCGAACCGTCACGGTGGCCATAGTGTACCATCACGGTGGCCATGGTGTACCGTCACGGTGGCCATGGTGTACCGTCACGGTGGCCATGGTGTACCGTCACGGTTGCCATGGTGTACCGTCACGGTGGCCATGGTGTACCGTCACGGTGCCTAGCTCGTACCGTCACGGTGGCCATAGTGTACCGTTACGGTGGCCATGGTGTACCGTCACGGTGGCCATGGTGTACCGACACGGTGGCTAGCTCGTACCGTCACGGTGGCCATTGTGCACCGTCACGGTGGCCATGGTGTACCGTCACGGTTGCCATGGTGTACCGTCACGGTGGCCATGGTGTACCGTCACGGTGGCTAGCTCGTACCGTCACGGTGGCCATAGTGTACCGTTACGGTGGCCATGGTGTACCGTCACGGTGGCCATGGTGTACCGACACTGTGGCTAGCTCGTACCGTCACGGTGGCCATTGTGCACCGTCACGGTGGCCATGGTGTACCGTTACGGTGGCCATGGTGTACCGTCACGGTGGCCATGGTGTACCGTCACGGTGGCCATGGTGTACCGTCTCGGTGGCTAGCTCGTACCGTCACGGTGGCCATAGCGTACCGTCACGGTAGCTAGCTCGTACCGTCACGGTGGCCATGGTGTACCGTTACGGTGGCCATGGTGTACCGTCGCGGTGGCCATGGTGTACCGTCACGGTGCCTAACTCGAACCGTCACGGTGGCCATGGTGTACCGTCACGGTGACCATGGTGTACCGTCACGGTGGCCATAGTGTACCGTCACGGTGGCTAGCTCGTACCGTCACGGTGGCCATGGTGTACCGTTACGGTGGCCATGGTGTACCGTTACGGTGGCCGTAGTGTACCGTCACGGTGGCCATGGTGTACCGTCACGGTGGCTAGCTCGTACCGTCACGGTGGCCATTGTGCACCGTCACGGTGGATATGGTGTACCATCACGGTGGCCATGGTGTACCGTCACGGTGGCCATGGTGTACCGTCACGGTGGCCATGGTACACCGTCACGGTGGCCATGGTGTACCGTCACGGTGGCCATGGTGTACCGTCACGGTTGCCATGGTGTACCGTCACGGTGGCCATGGTGTACCGTCACGGTGGCTAGCTCGTACCGTCACGGTGGCCATAGTGTACCGTTACGGTGGCCATGGTGTACCGTCACGGTGGCCATGGTGTACCGACACGGTGGCTAGCTCGTACCGTCACGGTGGCCATTGTGCACCGTCACGGTGGCCATGGTGTACCGTCACGGTTGCCATGGTGTACCGTCACAGTGGCCATGGTGTACCGTCACGGTGGCTAGCTCGTACCGTCACGGTGGCCATGGTGTACCGTTACGTTGGCCATGGTGTACCGTCACGGTTGCCATGGTGTACCGTCACGGTGGCCATGGTGTACCGTCACGGTGGCCATAGTGTACCGTCACGGTAGCTAGCTCGTACCGTCACGGTGGCCATGGTGTACCGTTAAGGTGGCCATGGTGTACCGTCACGGTAGCCGTAGTGTACCGTCACGGTGGCCATGGTGTACCGTCACGGTGGCTAGCTCGTACCGTCACGGTGGCCATGGTGTACCGTTAAGGTGGCCATGGTGTACCGTCACGGTGGCCGTAGTGTACCGTCAGGCTGGCCATGGTGTACCGTCACGGTGGCTAGCTCGTACCGTCACGGTGGCAATGGTGTACCGTCACGGTGGCTAGCTCGTACCGTCACGGTGGCCATGGTGTACCGTTACGTTGGCCATGGTGTACCGTCACGGTTGCCATGGTGTACCGTCACGGTGGCCATAGTGTACCGTCACGGTAGCTAGCTCGTACCGTCACGGTGGCCATGGTGTACCGTTAAGGTGGCCATGGTGTACCGTCACGGTAGCCGTAGTGTACCGTCACGGTGGCCATGGTGTACCGTCACGGTGGCTAGCTCGTACCGTCACGGTGGCCATGGTGTACCGTTAAGGTGGCCATGGTGTACCGTCACGGTGGCCGTAGTGTACCGTCAGGCTGGCCATGGTGTACCGTCACGGTGGCTAGCTCGTACCGTCACGGTGGCCATGGTGTACCGTCACGGTAGCCATGGTGTACCGTCACGGTGGCCATGGTGTACCGTTAAGGTGGCCATGGTGTACCGTCACGGTGGCCGTAGTGTACCGTCAGGCTGGCCATGGTGTACCGTCACGGTGGCTAGCTCGTACCGTCACGGTGGCCATGGTGTACCGTTAAGGTGGCCATGGTGTACCGTCACGGTGGCCATGGTGTACCGTCACGGTTGCCATGGTGTACCGTCACGGTGGCCATGGTGTACCGTCACGGTGCCTAGCTCGTACCGTCACGGTGGCCATAGTGTACCGTTACGGTGGCCATGGTGTACCGTCACGGTGGCCATGGTGTACCGACACGGTGGCTAGCTCGTACCGTCACGGTGGCCATTGTGCACCGTCACGGTGGCCATGGTGTACCGTCACGGTTGCCATGGTGTACCGTCACGGTGGCCATGGTGTACCGTCACGGTGGCTAGCTCGTACCGTCACGGTGGCCATAGTGTACCGTTACGGTGGCCATGGTGTACCGTCACGGTGGCCATGGTGTACCGACACGGTGGCTAGCTCGTACCGTCACGGTGGCCATTGTGCACCGTCACGGTGGCCATGGTGTACCGTTACGGTGGCCATGGTGTACCGTCACGGTGGCCATGGTGTACCGTCACGGTGGCCATGGTGTACCGTCTCGGTGGCTAGCTCGTACCGTCACGGTGGCCATAGCGTACCGTCACGGTAGCTAGCTCGTACCGTCACGGTGGGCATGGTGTACCGTTACGGTGGCCATGGTGTACCGTCGCGGTGGCCATGGTGTACCGTCACGGTGCCTAACTCGAACCGTCACGGTGGCCATGGTGTACCGTCACGGTGACCATGGTGTACCGTCACGGTGGCCATAGTGTACCGTCACGGTGGCTAGCTCGTACCGTCACGGTGGCCATGGTGTACCGACACGGTGGCTAGCTCGTACCGTCACGGTGGCCATTGTGCACCGTCACGGTGGCCATGGTGTACCGTCACGGTTGCCATGGTGTACCGTCACAGTGGCCATGGTGTACCGTCACGGTGGCTAGCTCGTACCGTCACGGTGGCCATGCTGTACCGTTACGTTGGCCATGGTGTACCGTCACGGTTGCCATGGTGTACCGTCACGGTGGCCATGGTGTAGCGTCACGGTGGCCATAGTGTACCGTCACGGTAGCTAGCTCGTACCGTCACGGTGGCCATGGTGTACCGTTAAGGTGGCCATGGTGTACCGTCACGGTAGCCGTAGTGTACCGTCACGGTGGCCATGGTGTACCGTCACGGTGGCTAGCTCGTACCGTCACGGTGGCCATGGTGTACCGTTAAGGTGGCCATGGTGTACCGTCACGGTGGCCGTAGTGTACCGTCAGGCTGGCCATGGTGTACCGTCACGGTGGCTAGCTCGTACCGTCACGGTGGCAATGGTGTACCGTCACGGTGGCTAGCTCGTACCGTCACGGTGGCCATGGTGTACCGTTACGTTGGCCATGGTGTACCGTCACGGTTGCCATGGTGTACCGTCACGGTGGCCATAGTGTACCGTCACGGTAGCTAGCTCGTACCGTCACGGTGGCCATGGTGTACCGTTAAGGTGGCCATGGTGTACCGTCACGGTAGCCGTAGTGTACCGTCACGGTGGCCATGGTGTACCGTCACGGTGGCTAGCTCGTACCGTCACGGTGGCCATGGTGTACCGTTAAGGTGGCCATGGTGTACCGTCACGGTGGCCGTAGTGTACCGTCAGGCTGGCCATGGTGTACCGTCACGGTGGCTAGCTCGTACCGTCACGGTGGCCATGGTGTACCGTCACGGTAGCCATGGTGTACCGTCACGGTGGCCATGGTGTACCGTCACGGTGGCTAGCTATTCTATGATTGATTCTTTAGGGCAGGGGTTCCCAAAGTGCGGCCCGCGGGCCAAATGCGGCCCGCAAACTTTAGAAATGCGGCCCGCGATGTCATATCATCCGCGATCTTGAATTCATAGAGATAATTTGCAATTTACATTTTTACAAAAAAATAGATAAATGTTATCATATTATAATTAAAAACTGTTCAGTTAACAAATACTAAATTTTATATGTAATGTAACGTTTTTACGACGTTTATTTAACATAAACTCGGTTCGTGGTGTAAATTATATTATTAAACAAACTTAAAGTACGAAATAATTATAAAGAACAACAATTAAAACTAACGTAAAACTAAACCGAACACTTAATATTAAAATCGAACACTAAAGTAATTTATGTAACAGTTATTATTTATTTAAACGTAGGTATTTATTTATACGTAGGCCGCGATTATCTGTTCAAGACTGCCGGGTTTGTGTTCGTCCGGCTCTTATATCTGCGGTGGCCTTTGACTCCCGAGTTGTGTAGATTTTTCCAGAAAACTCATCGAATTTACTCATCGGCTCGAGAACAGCTGACGCGGCGATGATGTCATTGCATAGTTTGTTACACAGCGATGATGTCATTGCGTAGTTTGTTACACTGCCCCCTTCTTTAAGTCTGTTCTGTCCCAGAACAGGTTTCGACCCTTGATTCCTGAAGAACGGGTCATGACGGTATCGGTATCGATGATGTCATTGCGTAGTTTGTTACACTGCCCCCTTCTTTAAGTCTGTTCTGTCCCAGAACAGGTTTCGACCCTTGATTCCTGAAGAACGGGTCATGACGGTATCGGCATTGTTCTCCTCTTCTGCAGGTCCCACTGCGGTAGAAGTAACAGTCTACACTCTTCTTCGGTGTTAATGCAGTCATTGAATCAAAACTGCAGACCAGGATAGTAACACCGGAGTCCTTGAAGACTACCTCCAGCACGTTTCGTACGGTCCTCCAATCTAGCCGATCCAGCCCACAGCCGAGTTTGGGAACTGCCAACTTCTTAATGCCCCTAGCTAACAGGTCTTTCTTCAAATCCCATAGAGCATTCCAGAGGTCTCCATAATCCGGCTTCTGGTAATGGAACTGTTTCGTAACCAAATAATAAATAAATCGTTGTTGATCTGGGAGATATAAAGCTTTGCCGACTGTGGGGTTCTGTTTTCCGAGGGCGTCTAGTCGCCCAAATTTCTTCTTAAATACGACCGCAATTCCTCTTCCTAAACGAAGGTCCTTGGATACGCAGTGAGCTATCGAACAATCAGTAGGAACCTTGAAGAGATCTTGCTGTACTTCAGTCGTCACTCCAAATCGTGCTTTTCCGGTTCCGGAAAACGCCGCCATGAACTCTTCAAAAGTCGGTCGGCTTTCGGCAGGCTCTACTCTGTTGATAAGTTCTCTGCCCTCGTCTTCAACACCCAGGGCTCTGTTATTACAATTAAAACTAACGTAAAACTAAACCGAACACTTAATATTAAAATCGAACACTAAAGTAATTTATGTAACAGTTATTATTTATTTAAACGTAGGTATTTATTTATACGTAGGCCGCGATTATCTGTTCAAGACTGCCGGGTTTGTGTTCGTCCGGCTCTTATATCTGCGGTGGCCTTTGACTCCCGAGTTGTGTAGATTTTTCCAGAAAACTCATCGAATTTACTCATCGGCTCGAGAACAGCTGACGCGGCGATGATGTCATTGCATAGTTTGTTACACAGCGATGATGTCATTGCGTAGTTTGTTACAGTAATATACAATGTGATTTGTTTTGCAGCAGGCCGTATTCTGACTTAATACAGACAGTTCTAAGGTTATTAAGACAGAATTCGGGCTGCTGTAATTGAGTTTTTAAAAAATCACATTGTATCTTGTTATTATAATTATAGATTGAATATATTTTATTGTCTTAACGGCCGCCCTATTATTAAAAGAAAACAAAAACTTCACAAGTCACACACACTTCAGATTGATGAATTTATTATTTTTTCCTTTTTATATTTGATATTATTTAGTTATATTTGTTTAATTATTTTTGAAATGTGTTAATAAACAGTTTGCAATAAAAAGTAATTGTTGTCGTAAGTAAAGACTGATTATGTTATAAAATTAGTATAGATCTTTCCTTTGTGTCTAACTTTTTATCGATTTCAACGTATTTTTCCATAACACTTTTTTTGGCCTGCAAAATATTTTGGAATTTACAATTTGGCCCACCTAGGCAAAACTTTGGGAACCCCTGCTTTAGGGTTAAAGCAAATCATAAGTGAACCTACTCGTATAACTAAGAATAAAGGTGAACAACTAGAAGTCTTTCCCACTTGATATATTTAAATTTACAAAGTCAGCAAACCAGGTTTCATCTCATAGAGACATTAAATCGTATAACTAAGTCAAGTTCTTCTTTAATTGATGTTATCTTAGTTCCACTAAGTAAGCAAATTATGGAATTTGGTATTATTAATATGGATACTGTATCGGACCAGCATTTGATATTTTGCAATTATCCTGTAGACTGTGTAATACAAAGGAAACAATTTTTATTTCCATATAGAGATTATACCAATTTTAATAATGAACATTTTACTGTTGAATTAATGTCTATACATTAACTATAAGAAATGAAAAGAAGGCTTATTTAGAGTATAAATTACGAACTAACAATAATGATATTAATTCGATTTGGAGTGAGCTTAAACGTACGGGCGTATACGGGGCACAGGGAAATTGCGAAATTCCGTCCCATTTGTCTGATCCAGATGAAATAAATAATGCTCTTATTAATTCTGTAAGCTCTGGCAGAATAAGTTCTAAAAGAATTGATTTTTATAATAATAATAATACATGCTTAGAGTTTGATATGCGATTAAATTTCCGTGAGGTTACGAATGTTGAGGTCTCAAAAGCTCTTTTTAATATCAAATCCAACGCTCTTGGTTCAGATAACATTGGTATCAAAATGTGGAAATTATGCTGTCCGTTTATAGTTCCCTACATCACTCATGTAATTAATTTTTGTCTAGCGAACAGCGTATTTCCTGAAGCATGGAAAAATGCCAATGTTATCCCTATACCTAAGATAAAACAACCAACGGAATTTAAAGATCTCCGTCCGATCAGTATTTTACCTTGCTTATCTAAGGTTTTGGAGAAAATTATTGCAGAACAAATTCGAGGCCATCTTAATAAGTATGAAATACTTCCTCAGAAACAGTCAGGGTTTAGGTCTGGCTTCAGTTGTACGACAGCACTTCTAAATGTATCTGATTTTCTTATAAATGCTATTGATAACAATACACTCTGTCTTTTAGTTCTTATAGATTACTCAAGAGCATTTGATACAATCAATCATAGAATATTACTATCTATACTACATTACATTGGTTTTGACAATAAAACAATTGAATTTATAGGTAATTATCTAAAAAATCGTTATCAGAGTGTAATCGTAAAGGAATCTAAAGCTGCACCATTGCCTTTGACAACTGGTGTACCTCAGGGGTCCATCTTAGACCCGTTACTATATATATATCATTTATACATCTCAGCTTAGTAAGTCTCTAAAATATTGTGAATATCACTTTTATGCTGATGATTCACAACTGTTGTATGCCTTTGATGCTGACGAGTGTGCTGAAGCTAATGATAAAGTTAATACTGACATTGACAGTCTCCTCAAATTCTCCAATGAACATGGGCTGGCAATAAATGCCAAAAAATGTGCAGTTATGTTATTTGGCAGGCCTAAGTTGAGAGATTCAAATTTGCAAAATATATCATTTAAAATCGATAGTACAACAGTCAATGTTGTGGATCATGCCAAGAACCTTGGCTTATGGTTTGATTCAATACTGCGTTTTAAAAAACATATATCTTTAATATTGCAAAAATCGTATGCTGTGTTGAAATTAATTTTTAATAATAGACACATTTTATATCGCAAAATGAAAATTATGCTTTGTGAGTCTCTGATATTGTCCAGATTCAATTATTGTGATTGCGTTTATGGCCCTTGTCTGGATAATATTGATGTTAAAAGAATTCAGCGTATGCAAAACTCTTGTCTTTGGAATTAGGAAGAATCAGCATATATCTCACAAACTAAAAGAAATTAATTGGTTAAATATGCATAATCGTAGACTTTTGCATCTGGGATGTTTGCATCATGAGATTATAACGACGAAAACACCTTACTACTTGTTTAACAAAATTCAATTTAGAAAAGATTTGCACCAAGTTAATGTCCGATCAAAATATGATATTACACTACATCATCACAAGACTAGCTTCTTCAAACGAAGTTTTTCATATAATATAGCTCATTTTTATAATTCATTGCCAAGTCATATTAAACATTTATCATACAATACCTTTAAATTAAAACTGCACAACATCTTGCTTAAAAAAAATTCATAGGTTGTGTTAATATGTGTGTGTGTTATTATTCTTTATATAGTTAAGTTTGTGTAATTCGTAGGCATTTATATTGTAATTACTTCATTTAATAGGGTTAAGTGGTAGAGCAGGTGGTATGATGTATTTTCATCATACCAATCTGAACTTCGCCCTGTTGGGTAAATATAAAACTTATTTGTTATGTTTCCATTTATATATGTTTCAATATTTTTGCCCAATAAATGACTATATTATTATTATTATTATTATTAAAATCTACTACACAATAAACAAGACAATCCTTGGAATGAGAGAAGTAGACTAGGAAACCAAATTACGAGTTTATAACACAGTAGTGATACCATCACTAACATATAACATAGAATAGAGGTACTACCAACCCAACAGAAACATGAAAAGAAACTAAGAGCTATTGAAATGAAGTACTCAAGGAAAATAATCGGCATCACAAAATTCGATAGATGGAGAACAGAACAAATATATGAGGAGACAAAACAAGGAAAAATAGAAAATAAAGTTAAAGCAAAACAACTCAATTGGTTTGGACACGTAGCACGTATGAATATAGACAGAAAGACAAAACAATATATAGAATCAAGAAGCGACAAGAAAAAGAAAAAAGGCAGACCTAGGAAAACATGGGAGAAAAAAATAGAAGAAATAGCAAGAGAAAATGGAAAAAACACAGAGGATCTGAGAAAAATAGCTCAAGATAGGAAGAGATGGAAAGAGTGGGTTAAGGCCCAATACCCGACGCCCTAACAGGCACCAGGGTCAAGAAGAAAGAAGAAAGAAAGGTATTAAATTGTATTGCATGTACAACACCTTCAGGCTAAAGGCCTCTGGATTTTTACTGGTGCGTTTAGCGTATGTGGTTTAATTGGGTACAAAGCACAACACAGCCCGTCTCTGTGAGTTACGTGGTTGGTGCCCATACCTACATACCACACCCTGTGTATTGTGCGTGTGTGTGTGCACGTGAAGGAACTTGTTACTCTACCTCTTAATCCTGTATTCGGCGGAGAGCATCGTTAATTTGGTGTCCAATGACGAATGGTCACCAGGGGGATTCGCACCACGGACTAGCGCAACGGTAGCCTGACGCTCTACCACTGCGCCACCCTGGCTTCCTGGTATTAAATTGTCTTTATTATTTATCTCCACCCCCAAATACACCGCACTTTCTGTATACTTGAATTTGTACTGAATGCTCCCTTGTATTATAAAATCTTGGTATGCTTCTTACTTTCCTTTACCTAAAACTATGAAGTTGGACTTTTCCTCACTTATTTCTGATCCTACTTCTTTCGTTTCATTTTCAGATTCCTCGGTACCATTTTTAATTCGTGTTGTATTCTTGCCACCAATATTAGTAGGCTATTATAAACTACTCAAAAGAAAAAAGTAGTCACTTTTTCAAAGTGGTGTAAATTTACTGTCAGTTTATTAGGAATCTTGTTGAAACTTGGTATATGTTAACACTTGTCCTTTATCTTTAATAATTTCTAGGTACATAATACAAAAATAGCATCAAGTGTGCTTATGTTAAATAAGTTAGATAACTAAAGTACCTACCTAACAAAAAGTAGGGTGTATCTACGAGTACAATGTGATTTTTTAAAAACTCAATTGCAGCAGGCCGTATTCTGTCTTAATAACCTTAGAACTGTCCGTATTAAGTCAGAATACGGCCTGCTGCAATTGAGTTTTTAAAAAATGACATTGTACATTATTATCACATGCATACATGCTAGTGTACTTGTTAAAACTGCTTGTTAACATTATGGGTAAACACATTCAAGATGCACCGCAAATAAGAAGGCAATTAACGCCAATACAAGAAGGGCAATCTCAGCGGTATGTGGCCCAACAATTGGGAATTGCACAGGGAACTATGTGGAAGCTCTGGACATGTTACAGGGAGACCGGGCTTGTCACTAGACGTTCTGGTAGTGGTCGAAACTATTGCAGGTGAGGACCGTTTCTGTTCGAAACTGCATGAAGTTAACCTGAAGTCCAGAAGACCCGTTAAAGTTCCCAAACTGGCCAGACGCCATCGTAGAATGCGTAGCATTCAGCCGAGAACACCAGATAATGATGGACGTTTACGTGTATAGAGAAGACCAGGAGAACGTTACCTTCCCAATACAATGCGCGAAACTATTCCTTTTTGGTGGAGGCTCTATAATCCTATGGGGCGGCATCACATTAGATACCCATACTGAGCTTGTCATTGTTCGAAATGGTGCTCTGAATGCACAATGATACATAAATGAAATCCTACATGTGTACATGTTCGTCCGTATGTCCAAAGTTTTGGTCGGGAATTCGTCTACATGCATGATAATGCTAGACCACACGTCGCAAACATAGTGATAAATTATCTTCAAGATCAAGACATTCAAACAATGAATTGGCCGGTATGTAGTCCGGACATGAATCTCATAGAGCAGATGTAGGATATGCTGGGAAGAGTTGTTCACATTCGTCCAAACTCCCTACAAACCCTTGCTCAGTTGGAACAAACTCTGATAGAAGAATGGCAGCATATCCCATAGAGTGTGATTCGTAGGCTAATTCGAAGCATGCCAAGACGCTGTCTAGCAGTAATTCGAGCAAGAGGAGGCAATACTTGAATTGAATTTATTGTTATCATAAATAATAAAGTGAAACCAACTTAAAATATGATATTTTGTTATCAGAAATTTCCTAGATTACTTTAGTTTTTGTTACCGATAAGCTCTAAGCTATACGAAGATTATAAATTTAATTAAATTTTGAAAAAAACATGTAGCATTATCCAAATAAACAATTTATCTACATACAGTGTGTCTCACTTTAGATGGCACCACCCCAGTATTTTTTTTATACATTATCGATTTAAAAAATTTCTTTTTTCTGATTATACCCCTCACTAAATTGTACTTTTAGGGTATGTTACTTTCCTTTCACGGTAAAATGCTAGCCTACTACGATTTAAAATAAACAGCAAAATTGAAGTATTGGTAGGCATATGGTACAACAAAATATTCTACCTATAAAAAAACAACGGTTTATTACCGAAGTCAAAACAATAACAAAAGAAAAGAAGAATACATAGTACTTTAAATACATAGGAAAATTATAAAAACAGAGACGTATAATATAGTATAATTATACAGTGGTGGCTGGTGATAATAGAAACAGGTGTGGCCAGGGGACAAAAACAACTTAATTTTTGTATTCTTCTAGACTTAATAACGAGAAACGTTTTTCCGATAAACTATCGATTTTGTTCATAGTTTAAATGTAAAAAAATAATAAGGCAATGAAAGAATCGCGCGCTATTTACATATAAACGCAATGACGGGCCAGACTAAACGGGCCCAAAGATAAGCTTTGCACCCGGTAAGCAATCGCGCCCCGTGCTCTACATATACAAAATACACGGCTGGTTTCAAAGACCGTACTAAGTCGCATTATACAATATTGCCACAAAATATTACAGTAATTTTTTTATTAAACAATAAAATGTGTTGGAAATAGATCAAAAATAATAATTACAAAAAACATATTTTTTGAAACTAGAATTATTTTTTACTCTTTATCATTTCTTCTAATTTTTCACTTAGATTCATATTAAGTTCGCGTTGGAAAATACAGACAAAGAAAAAGTATGAAAGATCCTGGAAAGAGATTAAATTAGTTCACAGTTAGTAACGGTAACCAGAAGTGTACAAAAGAACGTAGAAGGTCACATAAGAACAAACGTGGAAACATCTAGTGAGTTTTATATGAAGAAAGGAATAAAGCAAGGGGATTATAATAGTGATTAACCGCCGAATAGGCAACACATCTTGCATAGTTGGCATTACTTTAAACTGAAAAACTCAAAAACGTCATTGTTAGTGATGTATGTATTTATATCTGAAACATGTTTTAATCACTGTATACGAATTCCGTTTTGTTTTAAACAAATTTTGAAAATGTTACATTATTATCTTTCGATTTGGTATATATTCGTGTTAAAATATTATCAAGGGTTTCTTCAGTTAATGCACTTGGTCTTGCAGGTCTTTACAAATGCAATGCTTCGTGTTAAACCGTTCAATGATGTAATGCCTAACGTTCGCAAACGCTTCATAATGTCTATTTTCATTATTTAGGAACTATAGTCATAGAAACCATCTGTATTTTGTGTACCACTACGAAAATTGTTATATAAAGTTATCCAATTTAGAATCATCCTCAGCGACCTATGGAATTACGAGTAAAAGTTACGTCTTAAAACTAATAACAAATAATAAAGATCTAGGTTTATGTGATTGTTGATTGTTATTTATTTTGTATTTTGTGAACATTTCCTGAACCAAGCTAAAACACGACTTTTAATTCTGTGTGTCACTAAAGACACGACCCACCTTCATTTGTCTTCCGTGTAAGCAAGCGAAGCGCCGATTCAATACCAGTTGGCCATGCTAAGGATGACTTTAAATTGGATCACTTATGCAAACCGAGTTGTAAGTTTTTTTCAGTTAAGTTTAAATTTATAAAGGCCTGTCTGGATTGCGTCAAGATTAGCATACTTGTGTTGTAAACCAGAGATCTCGGGTTCGAGTCTCAGTCCAGGTCGGTGAGATTATTAATGTGGAAAAATGTCTGAAAGTATGCCCTCTTTCCTCTTTCGGATACGATATAGCAGAGGTGGACGTACCTTGGGTTCGGAACAATTCTAGTCGGGTAGTGGCAATGACCGTAGTTAGTAGTCGTCGAGCGTTGAAATCGCTGGCATCCGCAAGCCTAGATTTGGCCAAAAAAATAAATAAATTCATAAGGTAATATCTAGCTATGGTCGTTTAATGTTTTGATAACAGTTGATGAAAGTTTTGTGTGATGACAGTTCACACTATTTAAGTTGTTGAAATTCAATTGGAGATTTTAGTGCTGGAAATTGAAATTCTAAATAATCGTTTAAACGCGGAAGGGTATCAATTTCTCTAAATAATTGTTTGTACGAAATGATGTGGTATCAACACGACGGCGCACCATCTCATTATGCAGTGGCGTAGCTAGAACCTTTTGTGCAAGAACCTTTTTTGGGCCCCCTTATCCTTTACCCCTTACAAATTGTTCCCTAGTGAGAATGTCAGGAAATATTGTTATGTAATTTTTTCGCATGTATTTGTACAAGTTTTTATTAACGTACTTACAACATAAGTATTTAAAAGCAAATAAAAGCAATAAAGTAACATTAAATAACATTTAAAAAATCAGGAACTTAAGTTGCAGAGTATGGTCGAAAAAATCTCATCAAGTTGGTTATGAAAATATGCCGATGTTATATGGTCAACTTTGAGGAAAATATTTTGATTACCTATTATTTGCAAAATTTCTGTTCTGGCCCTTACATTTGCGCAATTATTAAATTAATACTACCACTTAATTTGTACTCGATGGTTAGGAACGCAAGACTCCGAAGTTTTTCTTGACTAGTAGTTTCCCTTAGATAGTTTTTCATAATTGCTTACTGACTGACCTCTCCGCGTTTGAAACCGCCATAGCCATAATAGAAATGCCACGTAAATCGCATTTTATAAATCCATAATATTTATTATTATTAAGTATACAGAGAAAACGAAGTACCGACATCTTTAATTAAATTTGCATCTGAATGTTTTTAATGAAAATTGTTGTAATTTTTAAAAAGTTTACGGCTAGATCTTTAAGGAGTTTTTTGTTTTTGTTCAAAAGATTCGAAATAGCCTTTTTCAATTGAACAACGTGCATATGTTGGGCACCAAGAAAAAATTACGAGATTTTTGTATCGTATACTGGATACTGGCCCTCTTTTACCTTTCAGTCAATGGGCTCCTTGAGCTCGAGGGCCCTTGTGCACCACACACAATTGCTCCTCGCCCCCGTAACTGTCATAAAAGGCAAGTCAAGGGGTGGCTGAACACTTACTATACTTGAACTGGCGAATCAAGTAATGCGCGTCATCAATCACATGATCAAGGGTCGGCGTTACCAATAATGCGCGATAAAAAAAATACAAAATGTAATTATTAAATATAAATTATTTTTGTAGTTTTCTAAGATTAGGCAGCCGTGTTTAATGACAAGGCCTATACATTTTTGAAAATAATAAATAAATCGGGTTTTTATTTTCTAATTTAGCCCATATTTATTTTTTGTAAAGTTGGTATTATTCTTGAGGTGTTTATATGTGACTGGCAAAGTGGCAAAGTTTTGACAGATCGTATTGTGTTTTATTTACCTTAGTGTAATCAGAATCATCTGTATTTAACAACTATTTTATCTACTCCTATCTCTTTATTTTAATTTATAGTATCGCTAAAATCGCGATAGAAAACGAAAATGCGAACCTTTTTCATCAGAAAATTTTAGTTATAAAATTTGTAAATCGTTTGAAACTTCATGTAGATGTATTAAGTTGTGATGTCATAAAATTAATTGATGACTAGCATTACTTGACTCTTGACTCGTCAGTTCAAGTATACCCCTGGAAGATGGGTCGGATGTGATGGCTCTGTAGGTGGCCTGTGTGGAGTCCCGATTTTTTGCACTTTTACTCCTTGTAATTTCATAACTATGCTTTTTACTCAAAAACGTCTTCTCTGCATGTTGGCCAAGTTGGTTTCACTCTTTATGACTTGTATACCCTGTATACTTCAAAAGACGCTGTAAACAAGTAAAATGTACGTTCAAACTAATTTTAGAAATTGAAATAAAGAAAGTTTGAATATTAAATTACAAGATACGTTTTAACGATGGCAGTTTATTGATAAAATAACTATATGTAGGTGGTAATTTTTGACTAAATGGCATCAAATAATTGTACGCGTTTTTTTAACGTAGGCTGCAAATAAAAATTTGATGTTGGTAACAAAATTATATAAGCTTGTTTTTATACACGTGAAAGATTTCTTCGATTTTATATTTTCTTGAATGGGAATTGGGAAAAATGCTGTTTAGTGTGTGGTATAAATTTGATTGTTTTGATTTACTTACATTTCTTACTAACGACGAACTTTTAAAATTGTACAAAATTTTGTATTTCAAGTAAACACAAGGCTGAAATAAAAAAAAATAAACAAGCATAGGTATATCATTTTTATTTTAACATGGCAAATGAAAACAGTGCTAATTGTTTGCAATTTATATACTATACACATAAGTCAAATAAACATACTTTAAATTTTAAGACGAAATCACATGAACATATTCATTTTTAAATTGATATAAGTTTGTTTAGAAGCGAAATTTTAACACAATAATTTGATAAACAAGTTCGTTGTAAATGTGCGACATATGCATAGTGAGAGTTTAGCAAAACGTTTTCACTACATAATTTACATTCCAAGTGTAGTTCCGTATTTTTTAAGCACCTTGTATTTTAAATTTAACCATAACTTTCTGATAATCCAGTTCACCTTCATTTTTGTTAGGCGCTGATTAAAAATTAAAAAAATTTAATAATGTTAACATCACTTTTTATACCATGTATACTAAATAACGTAGTATTAGCTTGCAAAATTATTTATATTATTGATTTAAACACCGCCTTGTATATTTAAGTAGCTATTTAGATTAATTGTTCTGTTGTAATGTCACTAAGCGTACATAGATCAGTTTTTAGTACGCTCAAAACTAGCACTTAACATAACTATTAGGATATATTTTTACAAATGTATGATCGAAGCAGGCATTAAAAGAAATTAAACTAAAGCAGTCGATCACAACAAACAAAACAATGAAAACATACGCTTGCGCATATTTATTCGGTGTTTGATCAATGTGTGTCCGGTTATATTGTATTGAAACCATGCGATCTCTGGCAAATATAATGAACAACGTCGCAGGTGAAAGACAGGTGTTTTCGTATATTCTATCGCGTATATTTGCGCCCCATATTAATAGGGGCTAGTTATGCTAGGGGTAGATGTGACACCCTCGTTTCTGTTCGTGGTCGCGTGTGTGGTTTTATTGCAGTTTCCCTGGTGTGTCAGTACTGAAGAATTTAAAACTATAGATGTAGCAAAACTTTCAAAACTAGAACGTGGAACAGGTAACTTTGTTTACATCAACAATTTTGATTAAATCGCTGTTTTTGTATGGTTTACTTTCATTTGAGCACTGTTTAAATTAGCTTGAATTTGTGAATATAATCCAATCGCTTGTTTCCTTTATGCTTATTGGTTGAATATTTTTGGCAGTTTTCAAAGAGTTTTTCCGATAGAAGCTAATTAATTCATAAAGGCCAGAGCAGTATTAATGTTATAATTATCTTAAAAATCATTATTAAACTGATGAAATCATGTTTAAGAAACACGAATGATGCTGAAATTTTGTCGGTATTACTTGAAGTATTCCAACGTTTTAAAGATTTGCTAAATCAAAGTTAGGTAACGTTCTAGTTCACTATTTTGTAGAAATATATAAATTATCTATTTGTTTATTGGACTGGAGTTAGGTTTGCGAGTAAAATAATATAAATCATTATCCAGGTACCGGGATATATCTGTTAAAGTAACCTAAAACTATTAGTTACACTAGGATTTATGTATTTATCTAAGTTATTAAGAGCTTTAAACATTCTAGAAATAAATAAAACTTTAATCGAATACTAATACTTAAAAGACGAATCTATTTTTCTCATTTTTTATTGTCAGATTACAGTAACAAATAGAATAATTCCTTTCTTGATTACTGTTTGTCATAAAATTTTATCCTTTTTGAAATATTCTATTTCTTTTAATGATAAAAATATAAATAAGAATGTCAACTTTCGGTGCTGAGTAATTTTCTTTCGAGTCTATATCTGTATTTGCAACCTCTTTTACCTTCCAGTGCTGAGGAATTTTCAACAGTAATATAACAAGTGATGCCGTTTTTCCGATAAATTTGGATCGGATAGTTTATGAGTGCTAGTTAATTTGACAATTTCACGAGCCCGTAGGGCGAGTAAAATTTTCCAAAATTAACTAGCACGAATTAATTATCCGATCCAAATTTATCACAGGAAAATCGGATCACGCGTTGTATTCGTTAAGACTATATCACGAACAGTTAATTACTATTTATGAATTGTTTTCACTTATTTAAAATACCTAAGTGAAAAAACCACGCGTGTTTTTTTCACTTATTAAAACGCACGTGTGATTTTTTCACTTGAAAATTGTTTTTATTGGCTGTTACTAAGGAAATCGATCAATCTGATTGGTTAAGCAAAATGAGAGTGGTATAGTCTCTAAAATATTACGATAAAATTAAATAAATTGCAGATCGGGGTGGAAGCCACAAAAGTCAAATCATAAAATTTAATAATGTTTTATAAGTTGAAACACAAATCAATTAATCAAAGACTAATATATTTAAATTGAAATTCATTTTATTAATAAAATGAAAATTTTCAATTGTTTTACTTTCAAGCTAGGTACATATTTTAATTATGTATATATATATTGTTATGGTAGCAGTCTTTTAATTAATTTCTTTTATAAATAAAAAGAAGCTCCATACAATTTTTCAGACTCACTAATTATGATTTTTGAAATTTAGAATTAACAATAAAATTTTTACATCTCAGGGTCGTTGAAGGATTCGTTTTTGAATTTTGAAAAATAACTAATGTAATAATTTCTACTAAACTTTTAGAAATGCAAGCTTTATTACAATCAAAACTTATTTCTAAACTTAAAATTAATACAAAACTAAAACTAAAAACTCACAAAACAATTATTCCTTGAATTTGAAAAGTCCCACCAAATACTGTTCCCTGTCCAATTTATTTTTTATTATCTGTTCCTATTTGTAATTATAATTTCTTCAACCAATTTCCAATTAAACTTTTCTCCACTATATCCAATTTAATATTTTCAGTCTATTTCAGCTTGTACTTATTCTTTATTAATTATTCTTCAGTTTTCCGTTGATATTTTATTATTATATTGGAAGTTTTCAGAGCAAAACTCAAACACGTCTTTCACGTTTTTCAGTTTTAAAAAACTGTTGTTTATCTTTCTTCAATTTTTATCTGCTTCCCTAAATATAAATTTTCTAAAAGTTTATATCACTGCAATATATATACAGGACTATTCAGGGACACCCCCTGAGTAGTAGAAAAATGTTAAAAAAATTCTATCTCGGGATTCCTTGAAGACATGGAGGTTATAAGATCGGAATTTAACATTTTTATTATTAACGAATTCTGAATATTTTAACAACTTTTGTAGTGAAAGACATATTTAAAATAATGTTCAACAATAATATTTATTTAAAATCAATAAATAGTACCTTTATATGAAGTTTTATTTTTCATGTTTTGCACAAAAAATGTTAAAACATATATTTTCTAGTTTATCGTCTAATCTGTTTTTATACAATGTTTTTGTGCTTTCGGGATCAAACGAGCTTAAGTTATACTTCATTTCTTCTATACTTTCTTCTGTCATAGAGTTATTTTTTTGGTTCTTCTGTTCTCTTTCTTTCTCTCTTCTACTTGGGAATGCTATTTTTGTTCTAAGAAGGTAGTGGTCACTGCCACAACTCGCACCGGTACATACTCTGACATCTTGATGTTCTAAATTTGAGTTCTGTCTTATTATGCCATAGTCAATGATTGATTTTAGGTTTCTTGTTCTTTGTATCCATGTATATTTGTGAATCTCTCGGTGTTGGAAGAACCCATTTAGAATTCGAAATTGATTTTGTTCACATAAGGTAATTATTCTATTTCCATTGTCATTGACTATGTCTTCCCCAAATTGTCCCACGATGATGTCATGATATTTTTTTACCTACCCTACTATTCATGTCCCCAAGTATTATAATTTCCCTTGTTTTTCCAACGTTTGATACTTCTTCATGCAGTTGCTCATAGAACTCGTCTTTAATCTGGACGGAAGCATCATCATTTACTGCGTACACCCCTATTACAGTTAATTTATAACCATGCATGTTGAGATTGATCTTTATAATTCTTTCGCCTACAGCTTCATATGTTGTTATACACCTTCTTAATTTTTTTCGAATAAGAATAGATACTCCTTGTTTAGCTCTATCAGCTTTTGGGACCCCGCTGTAGAAATGGTCATATTCTCCCAGATTTTCTGAGCCTTGTCCGTTTTTCTTTGTTTCTGTGACTACTGCTATATTTATGTTTAAATTTTTAATTTCACTAATCACTTCATTTATTTTTTTGGAAAGACCCTGCACGTTCCATGTTGCAAAATTCATAGTCCTTTGTCTTAGCTTAGTTCGTCGTAATCTTTCAGTCCTATTCCGAGGCGTTGAATTGGGTTTTTTAACATTTCATTTTTTTACGTGTCTCGAGGAGTTAGCCCGACGCTACAACCCCCAACCTGCAGGACCAGGGACCTTTCTGTTAGGGTTCCTACTATTAGCCGAGTGATTCCGGTTTGTAGGCGTCGGAAATTCGCCCCCACCCTTCTCATTCTAAGATAGGATTTGGTAGCACTATAGCTGATATTGTGCTATTTAACGTTAATTGAGATTTATACAGGTACACTAGCTCGGCAGTAATGGGACCTGCAATGTTTATACTACCCTTTCACCCTCCTCCTTTCTTAACCGGGCTTGGGACCGGCTATGGCGGAGTTTAATTATGTACTTTGTTTAAACTACTTACTTACATTTTGAATTTTAGTTTTTTCTAATTAGTTTTATATAAAAAAAACAAACATACAACTTATTATGTTTTCTGTATTCAGAAACAATTCTTAAATTCGGTTAAATAAAACGATCATGACGTCATTACTTAAAATTTAGCAGTACAAAAGATTGTTTGAAGCATGCACAATATTTTGTCAAACGACTTCGTTCCGAACCATTTTGTGATCAAATGTAAGGTTACGGCTGTAAATAGTTTTAACTAAATGAAGTTTTGTACTGAAACGAACATTCTTGATTTCATTTCTTTCTATACATATACCGGTAGAACGGGGCTATTCGGGAAGAAATTTAGATATTTTAATGATGTTTTAAGCCAATTGTAGCAATTTGTGGAAATTAAACATATGTTTGGATAGAGTTAGGTCCACTTAATATAACCCCATATCATTTGACGTTACCCCCCCCAAATAGGGGGGTATATATATTTTTTTAAATCATTTTCCTAAATAGCCCCTTGGTTGGGGATATTTGGGATTACATTAAGAAACATGTTTAAATTGAATGAAACCTTATAAGAGGCTATTTGGTATAAAAAAAGGAATTTTTAAAAATATTTCTAGCCTCTATTTTCGAACCATACCCAATGATACAGAACCTGGAAAATATTTTTTAATTAGGTAGGTAGGTACCACCTATCCTATAACATGTCTGTTTTTTCTTTTTTATTATTTTTTTGATTTGTTATGCTTACTATAATCTCATATTTTTAAGGAAAACAGATGGCACATACGCCAAACTTTAATTTGAAATTTCCCAAATAGCCCCGATAATACCAAATAGCCGCGTTCTACGGTACCTAATTACTATATCATTATTATACGAATGCTTTAAGTAAAGCTTACTACCTGAAATGATTTGAGTTGAATGAGTAGATAGATTTTTAATATTTTGAAAACTGTTGGACTGATCTTGATGATATGAAAAATTTGTAAGTAAGATGAATTTAAATAAGTGTGCATATATCAGTATAAACTTAATCATAATTTATGTGCCCAGATCTACTAATTAGGAATAAGTTAAGAATTTTCAAACTCTCGAAAATGAAAAAGCAAGGCGAATCCGGAGACTTTAAATTTCAAATGTTTTCTTGAAAATAGTAAATACGATTTTTTTAGTTTGCTAATCAAATGCCTTTCAAACGTCATAATCACATGTCAATTTTTTTTCTTTACTGTATTATTGAGTTCTGACAGTAAACTATGCAACCCACATTGCATTTTTTTTTAAATTTCAGTATGTGAGTTATTTATTTAAAAACAATTTTACTAATAAAACGCAACGGGAACAACTACAGCAACTTAATAGCCAATGAATAAAAACACAGAGCTAACAGTAACACGAAAAAATACACTAATTTATTTACACTGAAAATGTCTATTTATTTTAATACTATTTATGTTAACCCGTTCACGTGGAGAATTTCTTGTGGTCGCCAAGAGTAAAGTGTCCAAGCGCATTCATTGAACATTCTTTATGTCCTACTCAAGGGCTTCGATTTCGTTCTGGAGTATACCCAGGCGAACGAGATCATTCAAGAATTCTCGTCGTTAGATGTCAAAATCATTACCACATTGCCTAGGCAAATAGATTTTCAATATGATTTTTTGTAGTATATAAGTGAAAGAAATAAAGAGGAGCTTTTAATAAATATAAGTTTAGATACATAGGGAAGCTAGCAAGAGAAGCAGAAAATGCAGCAATGAAGGGAGATAGTAAAGAGAATAATAAACAAAATATCGGAGAAAAGTAAAGAAATCGGAAGGCAGACCAATAAAAAGCACTGATTTCAATGGAGCAACAGCTACCGAGATGGAAGGAATATTTTGAAGAAGTGATGAACATCAGAAGAGATACAGTGCAATTACCTCAAACTGAACAAAGGTAAGAATTGCAGATAGACACAGACTGTCCAACTAGAGAAGGGGTGTATTGCTATTCAACAAATGAAAAACTGTGAGACCCCTGGAGTAGACCAAATTACAGTCGGCATGTTGAAACTAAATATTGCATATTCTATAGATATTCTGTATCCGCTGATAGAAAGAATCTGGCATGAAGAAAAGTGGAAAGAGGGTATTAAAATTAAAATTTCAAAAAAAGAGGATCTAACAAAGTGGGGAAGTGGCGTGGGATTAATCTTCTAAAAGTGTAGTAACGAAGAACTTCTACAAAAGTATACTAAATAGGAAGCATTCGACTTCATTGACCGTGAATGCATTTGGATAGCCTTAAAAAACAGAGGAATACCTGAAAAACTAATACATCTCGTAAAAATAGAGTATAGATGTCGAGTTTTACATAAAGGGATATTAACAGAACCTTTCCGAGCAGAAACAGGTGTAAGACAAGAATGCGTCCGGCCTCCACTATTTATTATTATAATGGATGATGTTATGAGAAACGCAATTAATGGTAATAGAAAAGGAATCACCCGGAACTTGACGAAAATATTAGAATATGCTGATGACGTATGTATGATTTCGCACAATTTATAACAAATGAGGGACAAACTGAATGTACTACAAGTTGAATCGAGTAAGAGGGACCTGAAGTTTAATAAACAGAATATAAAGCTAATGGGCGTAAATGTGTGAAATATAATTGAGTTACGGTGCGAAGGGGTAATTATAGAAAGAGTGAGCAGTTTTACGGTAATAACTAGTGATGGTGGATCCCTGAAGGACATTGAACAAAGATACAAAGAGTTAATAAAGTTAGGGACCTGTTTTGCAGCATGAATAAA
The DNA here is from genome assembly GCA_963082815.1 of Melanotus villosus. NCBI lineage: Eukaryota > Metazoa > Arthropoda > Insecta > Coleoptera > Elateridae > Melanotus > Melanotus villosus. The sequence continues at coordinate 59,255,758 of OY720421.1, read as the reverse complement.
ATCTGGAGAGGAATGATATAAAACTAAATACCAAATTAAAAGTGTTTAACACAACAGTAAAGCCGGTGTTACTATATGGCAGATATGGCTGTGAATCATGTTGCGTAACAAGAGAAATTAGAAGAAAACTGCAGACTTTCGTTAATAGATGTCTATTTTGAAAATATGGTGTCCAGAGACGATAGCGAATGGAGAGTTGTTGACAAAAACGAATTAACAAAATATAAAGGTACAAATAAAGAAAATAAATTATTAATGGATAGGGCATGCCTTAAGGAAATACAAAAGTGAACCCACAAGAGCAGTGCTAAATTGGAACCCAACTATCGATCACAGAACTGAAGAGAATATCAGAAAATAAAGAACTGTGGAAAGATTTTATGAACACCCTATGTCCCCTTGGGGAATAATGGGTATTATAATTATTATTATTATTTATCGTATTTCTGGACTATACATTTGTCGGTTTAATTTCCGGGACTCGACCAGAGTCCTAAGACTTTACGCAGGATGTGTGCTGAGCCTAGTAAATCTATCTTTTGTGCCTCAAAGACTGTCGGTTTTCCTGGGATCAAATCAAGAGGGGTCTGAATTTCCTTTCTGACAATGCTTAGAGTACCTATCACCACTGCAACGGTTCTAGCCTTGGTGTTCCACATCCGTTTAATCTCAATTTCTAGGTCTTTATATTTTGAGATCTTTTCGGTTTCCTTGATTATGATCTTGCGATCGTCTGGTACAGCGTACAGCAACGTCTGTAAGTAGACAGGGGTCTAGTACGTTTCAGCGCCGCCATTTCATCGCCGCCGTTTCAGCGCCGCCGTTTCATCGCCACGATGTTTCATCGCCAGGACGTTTCAGCACCGGCCGTTTCATCGCCGGGTCATTTCAGTAAATGTATTTATTGCTGGATTTCAGAACTGGGACGAATCCTATTCGGATATGAATTCGATTATTTTTTTTATTCTATTATATATATAACGAGTATTTGCAACTTTATTGTCGCTTCTCGCATCCCAATCGCCAACGCTTTTTATCGTTCCACTCTCCTTCTTGCAACCCTCTTTTAACCATTTCGGCTTGTACGTTATACATCCATTTTTTCCGTGGTCTTCCTTTTTTATTTCTTTGTGCTGGCTTCCAATTGAAAACTTTTAATGGTAATCTTTGTTCATCCATTCTCCTTAAGTGCCCATACCATTTTAGCTGCTTCTCATTTATTGTATCAATTATATCGTGTTTGGCTTCCATTTTCTCCCTTATCTCCTCGTTTCTTATGTGATCATGCATGGTTAATCCGCACGATCTCCTCCAGTAAGTCATTTCCGCGGCCCTCAACTTCTGTGACCTGTTTTTGTCTATCACCCACACCTCCGACCCATACGTCATTACCGGTGCTACTATCGTATTATAAATATTTTTTTTTGTTTTCTTTGTCATACTTCTATTCCACAAGATTGGATGCAGTGCTTTAATCATATTTTTCCCTTTACCCGTTTTTTTCATTATATCCTTATCATCCTTTCCCTCCTTGCTGATTGTGACCCCAAGGTACTCATAATATTCAACGTGTTTCACTATTCCACTTTCCAATTGTAGATCCTGGCCTTTACCTCCTACCACCATATACTTTGTTTTATCCATGTTCTATTCAAATATAAATTAATTTTTTGGATATTAGGGAGTTTTTGCATAGCGTTTTTTTACAAGACGTATACGCTAACGTCGGAGTTGCTTAGCAACGTCGTATTTTACAGCTATAAAGACGTAAACGTTAGCGTTAACGGATACTTATCGTACGATATGCAAAAACTCTCTATTTAAAGATATTTCTAACGCAGTGGAATATTTACGAGGAATTGCCCACAATTATCAATGACACAATAAATTGTCGTAAGATATGGTTTATTGTATAATGTATACAGATTGTCCGAAATCCAATCTAAACATACAAAAATTAATGAGTGCAACAAGGAAAACATAAACAATATGGGTAGCACAACAAAGATAGAATGAAACCATGGCTAGGTAAATTTTTAAACTAAAATCTCTCGCCAATAACAAGCAATATCTATGACAGATATTTTTGCTTGCTTGCTTGTTATTGGCGAGAGATCTTTAGTTTAAAAATTTACCTAGCCATCATTTAATTCTATCTTTGTTGTGCTACCCATATTGTTTAAGTCTTCCTTGTTGCACTCATTAATTTTTGTATGTTTAGATTGGATTTCGGACAATCTGTATATGTATGTATTATATCCTTCACCTTTCTTTTTTTCAAAATGCAAAAATATAAAAACACAAAAAAATCAAAAAATTCAAAACGAAAAAACAAAAAACAAACAAAATAAACAAACAAAAAATACTATTGACGCGTTTGAATTAAACAAACTTTTAATCACACCATCGATTTATTGTGCCGATGCCAGTCCTAAGTCTCGAAAAGTGAAAAGGAAAGTTTGATGTTAATGTCAATCGATTTAAAACATTTTTAGGAAAAGTAAAAAAACTTCGGCGCTGAAACGGCCGGTGATGAAATGTCCTGGCGCTGAATCGGCCGGCGCTGAAATGTCCTGGCGATGAAACGGCGGCGCTGAAATGGCGGCGATGAGATGGCGGCGCTGAAACGTCCCATTCCGAGTAGACAGTTCTTGTTCTTCCTATCGTGGACCACTATACCTGGACGATTGGCCCTAATGGTACGGTTAGTTTGAATACCGTAATCCCACATGATAGTATAGTCCTGCGTGTTGATAACAGCGTCTGGGACATGTGACTACCATTTATCGGACACTTCTACACCAACATCTTTGCATATTTTCCGGTGCACATAACTGGCCATCCTGTTATGTCTGCGTATTATTATTATTATTATATACGAGTAAGTGAAGGTGGCCATTTGTTTTATTCCTGTAATAGTGTCTCGTAATTTTACCAACACTGACATTTGTATGTAAAAAACGTGAATGCCCATGGTAGCCGACGCGCGTTAAAATCCCTAACACCCTAAGTCTAGATTTCGCTCAATAATTAAACAAACAAACAAACGTTAATTTTGCACTGCCAAATCTGACAAAACAATTAACCCACAAACGTTACATAAACTTAAACAGTTTGGTTCTCTGGCCTAGCTTTAATATTATATTGTAGCACTGCAAGCCTTGCAGGCTCAAACTTTAATATTAAGAGATTCAATATAAAGCCATCCTCAGATGGCTAAGAAATCAAAAATCATGGTTTAGCTAGATTCAGCAGATGTAATGTTGACAAGATATAAAACAAATAACACATTAACTTAGATACCTTTACCTTTATTATTATTGTCATCAAATTTTACAATTATCGTGTTTATCGTTGAATTATGTTTCTGGAATGGCATCTAAATTGATGGCGACTAGTCGTATTCAGTTACTTTTTGTTTTGCCGAATTCTGAAAGAGGTATCCCGATCAAGTCGTAAGTTATAAGCAGTTTTATGATTAATCTCAATCTGAAGTTGAAAAGGTCTATATTTCCTCAGTTCTTCTGATTGCGATATTTGCATGTTGATTGGAATTATTAACATCTTGATATAAATGTTTTTAAAGTTCCTCGCAAGAAAAAATCAAGACAACTAACTTAAAAGTCTGGGTGTCTTCAAGAATAAGCTATTGGACTGCTGCAACCAATCCATCGTTCTGAAAATTCATAGTCCTAGCATTGTCGTGTTTGGATGTCCCGTCTATTTAAAACCACATATTTCTTCTTGAAGCTAATGGGACCTCATCTGACATATTGTTTAAATCGTTTCCTAAAAATAAAAAAAAATCTAGGCATTTAAGCGATGGGGCAAAATGTGTGGTCATATAAGCCTGTTGCCGATTATTCCAGTCCATGCGTTAATGCCAAGTCGAACTTGGTGGTTGGTTTGTTAGAGCGCGCGAGGAATTTCGTCTGCCTATTGGTGCAGATTTTGTATATAACATATCCTATTTTAAATGAACGTAAGTTCATTAGTCTATAAAATATCTCCAATGAAATCAGAGTTCATTTCTTGCTCACAGTGTGATCATGTGCAGAACTCAACTCATCGGTGATAGTCCTCTTTGGTAGTGATACTATACTAACTGTTTTTTTGCAGCACACGGTGAACACTTTGTTGGATAATATCAAATTTTCTTGCGATGAATCTTCAAGTTTCTCGTATTCGTTGACTTAGTCGTCAAATAACGGTTTACCATATTACGTGCTGAATGCAATGCAGGATTTATAGATAGATGTAATTTAATTTTGGACAACATAATTGAATATAAGGATTATCATCAAATTATGAATGGCGAAATTTTTAACAAATGAGTAGAGGATCAATTGCGTCCTCTTCCAAATGCAAAGGATGGCGAATGAAAAGTGATAATGGACAATGCTTCATACCATTTCATGCTTGTCGATAAGCCACCTACCTCTAATTCTGCAAGTCTTAAATGAAACAATGGTTAAAACAAAATGAGGTTGATAATGAGGAAATACTAGAAAAACACCATTGGAGTATCATAAAAGCAGTTTTGGCCAATCAAAATTATTCAAAAAAGTATGTTATAGATGCCTCACTAAATGATATTGGCGTGATGTTCTTGGATTATCGCCACATCATTGCCAGTATAACGCTTATCGAAAGATAGGGTTTTGAATTTATGAGAAGAAGTGAAATGTGGCAAAACGGTATAAATCATCGCGAATATATTATTAAGGGTTAAAATACATGGGAAACTTGGGAAACTGTAGCATTTCTGCAATGATAATTTTTATTAGACTATCTGCTTCTGAATCAGATACTGAGTTAAAATTAGATTTATCCGAGGAAATGCAGATTCATGAAGATGTACATGGTCCGGCAAAAAGCACTGCACTTTATAAGTTGAATAAAAATTAAATCAATCACGCTTCAAATGTGACAATATTTCTAAGTAAAATATGAGGCTTCGAAACATTATTGGTATAGATGTTTAGCTATCAAAGTGCAAGAACAAATATGGAAATTTTCCCAGAAATATTTTCAAATGGCTTAATTTTATTATATGATACTCTAGAATGGCTACCCTAATATGTCTATGCCCGATCTTTTTTGTTTACTGTTTTTATACATTAAATTTCCCAGCTGTTAGGTTTATGACTATGTACATATATTTCGTCCCTATTAAATAATTAAAAAGATATTACATTGTAAAACTGCTAAATATGCCTCTATTTGCCTGAATGTAGAATGCATGTAGAACGTAAATATAGCTGTTTTGTTTTTAAATAGTGTTTAATGTATTATCTACGTAATTTTACATTTCTCCATTTTGTTTATTATTGGTGGTGTAGTGGTGGTGGTAGTTCATTTAATCATAAAAGATGTTACTAATTATATTTTACAATTTTTGTAATAGCATTTTTTAGGATAATTTCAAATTCTTCAGAATGTTTGCAGCATTTTTGCTTCTTTAGTAAATAAATGTAGTTTTCATTCCAATTTGTTTATTGCATCACTTCTCGGTATTAAAAAAAAATATCCGCTTATTATTACTATTTTAACGACAATTACTATATATTTAAAAAATTTTGTAAACAGAATGCACAACCCCAACCATCCAGACACTGATAAAATAATTTAAAACCGCAACCTATTGCGTTTCTATAAAAAAAATCACACTTTTCATAAAGTACATAGGTACATAAAACTAACAACACAGCTTTATTACTAAATTATTTAAAAAAGCATCTGTTTCGTAAAAATTGAATTTATTGAATTTGCCATTTACTTTTATAAACTTAATTTAAAAGTGTTTTTGTAGTTGTTTAAAGATATTATCAAGGAGAAACACCCAAACAGCAGTTTATTTCCTCTAAAGCTGAAGTTTTTCTAAACAATGAAAATTTGATTTTTGTGAAAATGAGACAAACATAAATAGGTACCTAACTTGTAATTATAGACGCATAAAGAACTTCATGACGTTATCGGTTATGAAAATAGATTTCTTTGATGTAATAGAACAGAACCGAACCCCGCTCCTAAAATAATTTAAAATTTTGTGCGTTTCCGGAAATACGTTCACAGGTAGATCAATTTCCTTAAAATGCCTTTATTACTAATCGGTTGTGGTGCCAGGCACCAATTTCTTGTTTATTACTAGAGTTCACGAACCCTTACAGAAGCGTGCATAATGTTAGGAAGTTGTCATAGACTAACGTGCATTAGTCAACATTGTCCTAATATATTTAAGTTTAATTATAACTGCGCTGCCAATTTTTGTTCCCGAAATGACCTCGTTCTATGCTTGACTGGCGTCATTGTTGGTTACTATTTAAATGCATACTCTACAGCGCAAATAATGGTTGCGGTTAACTACAGCTCTACCATTTTTATTAGCTTGATGAAGTATTCCTTAGATTTTGAAAATTTCATTGTAGTTTAAGATTACTTGTATTGCATATAATGCGTAAAATTATATTTTTTTACACAAAAAGTTTTCTTTGTATAGGGTTGAAACGTTTTGCAAGTTACAAATATATTCACAAGTCAATTAAATGAATAATGCATATCTTGGAGCAAAAGCAGAAAAAACAAACAAACAAGATTTGTCCCGTTTTCTCATAGTTCTATTGTATTCCGTTTCTTGGACTACAGGGCACAGAGCCTTGTTGCACAATAAAAATGAATTTACAAGTTGCTTACATTTTACTTGTCCTTAATTAATAGTGATTGTAAATTGTGTTGTACAATATTCATATTCATGTAAGATATAAACAATTTTATTATATTAAAAAGCTGACGCTGAATCGAAATTACAGATTTACTTTGTACGACTTGTGACAATATCATGGACAAAAGAGGCGAACAAGGAAAGCTTAAGCTTAAGCATATCAAAATTAACGAAAACAAAGAAGTGCCGTTTGAAGTAATAATGACAAGCTTACTAAATAAAACAAAAATAAAAGGTCATTAACAACTATGCCTTATTTTTGGGCATAGCACCTTCAGTGATTGGATAATCAGAAAAGAAACGCTTACATGATATTTGCTTACCCGAACAATTTGACAGTTTATGGCATAGACCAAACTTGGACATGATCATAACCTAACATGATTGTAGAAGCTTAACATAAATGGTTAAATGTATAGTAATTTAATCTGACTATAAACAAAAATAAACACACTTTTTTCTGCTTCTACCTTCTACAATCAAAACAATAAGAAAATTACCAAATATACAAATACAAAATTATTAAAATTAATTTTGATAAATAAACAGATTTATAAGTCGCTTTAACCCTATTGTCTCTCACGCTTATGGCCTTAACCCCCCATGTTGCCGGCCATACTCGAGTGCAAGTGTCGTTATCTTTACTTTTACTTAAAAATAAATAAAGGCTTAAAAAATTTGTCCTTTCTGTAAATTTGGCGGCATAGTTGTAAACGGAAGTCAAGCAAAATCAAAAGTTTTAATTTAAATTTATAAATCTGAGATAACCTAGGCCCTGTTTATGTACGGGCGCTGTGCTCAATTTGGCTAGCTCAGTAATCAAAGATAAGAGGCTGAAAATAATTGTTTATTACAAAAGAATAAAAGCAGTGTATGTACATAAATGAAAAAGGATAAATAGATAAATGTGAAAATAAGGCTTCGCGGCGTCGTGGGAGGCAACGGCGTAGGCGACGGCGACGGCGAAGGCGGCGACAGCGAAGGTGGCCGGGCGTCGACGTTGGGAGACGGTGCGATGAGAGCGCACGGCGTCAGAGGCGACGGTGGTGGATATGTACCAGCGTGCCAGCGACAGCAACGGCGTGGATGGCGGCGACGGCGAAGGCGGTGGTAGCGGCAACGACGCAGGCGGCAGGGCGTCAGGGTGCCAGCGGCAGCAACGACGTGGGCGGCGGCGGCGGCGAAGGCGGTGGTAGCGGCAACGGCGAAGGCGGCAGGGCGTCGACGTTGGGAGACGGTGCAATGAGGGTGCACGGCGTCAGAGGGTGGCTACGGTGGGGAACCGGGGCCAAGAAGTTTGCTGAAGGTGGCGGTGTCAGGCTGGGAACAGGCAGCGACCGAGGACGTTGGCGACGGCGGCGGTTCCAGAGGGAAGCTGAGGCGGCTGGGAACGGGTTGCGTCCGGCAACGTGGGCGACGGCGGCGGTTCCAAAGGAGAGCTGATGCGGCTGGGAACGACCGGCGACGTGGGCGACGGTGGCGGTTCCAGCAGGGTGACGTGGTAGCTGGTGCAAGGATGTCGATCCAAGACGTTGATTTCGATTAAGCGTGCGTGCAAGACGTTGATTTGCTCAAGCATACAAAGACGCCGATCCTGATTAAGCGTACGGAGACGTTAATCTGACCAAGCGTACCAAGACGTTGATGATGAGATGGATTTTGGGAGCGTTTTTATAGCACGAAAATCGTATTCCGCTTTCCTATTGGCTGACGGGGAATCGTAGAAGTGGTGAAATTTTCCAAAATCCCCGTGTTTTTATTTTTCAGAAATAATTGTTCCAAATGTAATTTCTGATGTGTGTAGTGGTTATTATCGTTCTGCTGGTGCGACGGTGCATCGAATGATACCCAACAGCAGATACTTTGATTGAACGAGAACGGGTTTATCCCGCGGTCCGCGGATTAAAAAGCCCGCGAGGTTTCTCATAGCGGCGTTTCATAGCGGAAATAATCGACTTGAAGCGGGGTTTAATGTGAAAACTTCACATCTTTTTGCTAGTTTTAGATAACGGTAATTGCTTATTGCAATTAGAAAGCTTTTTAGAAGTAATTGTCGTTATTCATTATTTGGGAACTAAATTAGTTTGGCTGGACGAAGGGATGAAATTTGATACGCCTCCATGTGTGGTTGAACGAGATTAGCGTGAAATATTTATGGTAGAGCGGGCCGTTTGTGTAACGGACTTGGGGTTTTAAGATTTGCAAAGTAATACGTGAGAATTTTTGTCTTAGGGTTGTTTTGATTTTCGGAAAGTTCGTTTATAAAGCAAAAACCGTTGAGTTTGTTTGTGGTAGTTAGACCGCCAGTCGGGGCAGGATTATCCTCGAACATATGTTAATTCGATTTGCACGACGGTTTTTTTCTTTTTCGGCAGATCGATGGCATATGTTATATCGAGATCGTGTTAAATCTAACCTTTTGGTTGTTGTAGTTGGTTTCGTAAAGATGTTAGTTCGAAAAATATGACTTCGTAGATGTTAAATTTGACGGTAAAACGAAAAGATATTGATAGTAAAATCCGGGAAAAAGAAGTCTTGCGGACGTGAACTTGAAGAATACGACATAAAGCACTAACGGTAAAGGTAAAATCTTCACGAAAAAACTCTTGTGGCTCTTTCCCTTTTCTTAATCCGATTTTTTGTCGCTTTGATAGAAAACGAGAATAAAGGACATTAATACAAGGAACGTGAAGTTTACTGAAGTACGTTGCGTTAAGAGTTGGTACCACCCTTGCCATGAGACAAAGTGATTTAAGGTGGAAAATGTGGAGGTGGACGTTTACGCCGTTCCCGATTTAAACAGGATCGACCAGACGACCAAATAAGGATTGGAAAATTTTGATAAACATGAACACAAAGATAAGCCACGACGGAATAAATTACGCAAACAAGAATTACTGAATTTCAACGGTAAACAACTAAGGGTTATATTAGAAACACTCGTAAGTCATCAAATGGGCCTTCATTACTGGTATGGTTATCATTTCCAGATACAGTACTGATGAAGAAATATAACTGTTAAAATAAATCTGAACGTTTGGAAATCTGTGGAAGTTAATTCTTAATATGCGTATGTTCGATTACGTAAATATAAACGATTTTGATTTTGAATCTCTGGAGCTTAACTAATTCACTTGTATTGTTGATCAAACAGGTGATGCTTACCACATATTTTTGATTTATTTCGCATAACTGCTGGGGGCTGTTCCCTTAAATAGCAGATAGCGAATCTGGTTTATGCAAGACAGAACACCTTCTCGTTTTCTGCTCATTGTTAGGCAGTATTTGAACCAACCCTTTGGATAAAATTGGATAGGATTAAATAATCCAGTTCTAGGTTGGATAGGGTTGCCACCTTTTAAATATAACAAAACCGGTTATCAGCCTTAAGCCACAAAATTTCATTAATTTTATTTATTTTTTTGTACAAATACAAACTATACAGGGTGTCAACGAAACCTGGGGCACCCCTATATACTTTTTATTTTTTAAGATATCAAAATGAAATTTGGTATATGTAATACACTCTTTAAATGGCATTTTTTGACACAGAACACAAGTTTTTGTCACTTCCGGTTTAGCCGAAATTAACATCAACTTTGCTATTTTAAATGGAACACCCCGTATATTTATATATTTTTGGAACCTCCATTTAATTTTACGTATGATAGTACCAAGTTCGAAACATTTTGATGACAAAGTAAATTTTTGTAAAAATTAATCTTACACAAAATGAAAGTTAAGGTGCCCCAACACTCGAGACAAATTGCCTTCGAATTTTAACTATTTTCGTTGCTGTATTAGAATGACCTAAAGTGGGATTAATATGAAAATTTAATTCGGAATAACACACACACATAATTTCCATTCAGAAAAACGGTATGTTGGACATTTAAATCTAGGCACTGGGTTTCAAAAGAATTGAAACAAATGAAATGCACAAAATAAATTAATTAATTTGTTCTAAAACAATTTGTTTTGAGTGTCGGAGCACCCAGATTTCCAGTTTACGCGGATCATAGCATCATAGATTAATAAATAAACTCTTCTGCAGGTATTTACTTTGTCATCAAAATATTTCAAACTTGATTAAGATACGTAGAATTAAATGCAGATTCCAAAAATGTATAAATATGCAGGGTGTTCCATTTAAAATAACAAAATTGAGGGTATTTCCGGCGAAACCGGAAGTGACAGAAACTTCTGTTCTACATCAAATAATACAGTTTAAAGAGTATATTATACCAAATTTCATTTTGATATCTGCAAATATAATTTAAAAAATTGACACCCGGTATATAAAATTCTTATTCCCTAAGTACCAAATTTCGTGCAAATCATGCTATTATTAAGATAAATATTTACAAACAAGTTTAAAAAAATAATAACTTTGACACCCTGTATTTCGGAAACTATCAACTTTTGGACTAATTAAGATAAATTGGGCTAGATCCTCATATTTTAGCCTCGGGAATTTGTGCTAGCGTTTTGTACAGATCTTTTAGAGACACCCTGTATACATACAAAAATATAATCCCAGGCTTTTCACAGAAATTTTCAAATTAAATTTAAAGGAATATTTTTGGTTCGCCTTTGCGGATGTAATTAAATCCTTATTATTGTATGCATGCGCATGAGCTGGCGCTAGACATACGTTGAATATTCTATCTTATGTACCTACTATACAAAGATGTCCATATCCAAATTATTTTGTGCGATTAGACTCAAATCGTACATGGTTTTAACCGGTTCAAACGAAAATTAACCGGCTTTTTAGATACTTCGCCCGGCAACCGGCAGAAACCTTTTTAAACCGGTTACACCGGGTGAAAACCGGCCAGGTGGCAACCCTAAGGTTGGACTAGGCTGGATGGCCTTTGGAAATCTGAACTGAGTTCTAAAAAATCAGGAGTTGCCAATTAGTTTAAGAACAAAAGTAGGGAAAAGTTGCATTTTGCCCATTATCACCTATGGCGCTGAGGCGATGGTAGTTACGCTAAAAAGCACAACAAAACTGGAAACAACACAACGGGCCATGGAAACAGCTATGCTCGGTATAAGCTTAAGAAACACAATCAGAAATACAGAAATTAGACGACCCACAAAGGTTATCGATGTCGTACAAAGGATTGCGAGGTTTATTATTCGAAATACAAAAATAGGTTTAACAAAAGTTTAATGTTAAAAAAATTACTACATCGCAAAACTGGAAGTAGTAGCAAATTTCGTTTTAAAATGGCAGTGTATACATTTTTTACTTTTTTGTCTTGTAAAGTATTTTTTTTTCTCTACAGATATTAATGTACTTTTTATTTGCTTTAGTGAACTGACGATTTCTCATTTCAAGCAATTTCTAGCTCTTCCACTTGCATCTTTTTAGCGGTCCCCATTTCCTAGATTTTTACACCCCTGCTGTTATCAATCCCCATCAGATGCCCAAATCATTTGAGTCGACTTTTAGATATTATAACATCCAGTGCTACCACAATTAACCTTCTTGGTTATGTATCCCTTCCTCTCTCGTGATTCCTTCTATCGCTTTGATTATTCGCATCTCGTAGGCTTGAAGTTAACCACAAAATCCAAGGGTTAATTCCGTAAGTTACCTACTGACTTCCCGTTACCTAATGAATGATCTGTAAAGAAGTTTGTTTACTGCGGTGATTCCATTATTAATTTCAGTCTCTAATTGTGGTCCTTTACAGTTGATAATGGATACCATTTATTTTTAGTTATCCACTTGTTTAATTGAGATAATAAAAATATATCTTTTTCAAATAACTTGCTAATATTAGTTTGTTCAACCTCGAATCATAAAAGGTTCACAAATACAACAACGTTTCGTAACTGCAAATTATACCAAAATTGGCAAATTAATTCACGCACAAAGTATCTGGTTTTAGTATTCATTATTAAAGTAACTCTAAATACGAATAAAAAATGACAGGCGACCTTGTCTACATATCAACAATAATAAAAATGCGAATAATAGTTATGCAATGCTAAAATGAAGGGTGTAAAAAGTAATGATGGAGAATATTATCTGTTTGTAAAACTTGGAAACTGTTACTGTCAAAATTCGCGAAATTTTTTTAATAAGCTTGTGGACAATTATATTTTCAACGACTGACAAATCTGGTAACAAATACAAACAGGGTGTTGAAAAAAGGATTGAATATTAAAAGGGCATATACACATATTACGATCAAAAAGTTAAAAGTCATGGCTCCGCAAATCAAACATTTTTGAGATAATATTTATTTTGCTCGTACTTTTGAGCAGCTGTATTTACGCTTGCTATTAGGAAGCACCTGGACGAAACAATTCATGGGAGATAAATAGTGGGAGGGGGTCCCAGCTCATGACCCCCTAGGCCTCTCGATTTACTTGGACTTTTGTATGTTAGGTTGAGGAAGATCCTGTGTCGATATAGAAGGAGGACATCAATTGCCGGAGTGGCCGAGTGGTTCAAGTATTCGACTACAGCGCGAACGGTCTTGGCGGGTGGCCTACCCAGTAACTGAAAATAAATGGGAGCCGAAACACAGTGGTGGAATAGGAAAGATAGGTGGTTGTTGAAAGTGAAAGTTACCACACTACCCCGTATAGCGTGCGAAACAACCGATATGAAAAGCGACTTAGGAGGCCTTAATCCTCCATGTTGCCGGCCATACTCCCTCGCGGGGCGTAAGTGCAGATACCTTTACCGTTTTTAAAATACAGGGTGTATACAAATTGGCGCAAAAGCTCGATATTCCTTGTACAATTCGGAGTCGAAAACCTTAATACTAGAATGATATACCATGCTTCCCCTGTCTTCACGAGGTCCTCAAAGTCTCAATGTTTAGTTTTGAAATAAGCATTATTATTTAATGATCTGTTGAATAAAAGATTACAAGTTGAAATAAAAGAACGTCATCATAAAAATAATTTTTGCATATAATTGTCTTTCAACCCTGAAATTTTAATCTTAGCATTTATTCATTTTAGGTCTGTCCGTTAAAAAAAAGTATGACAACACTGTACAACAACAACAATGCTGTATCCTAAGTTACCATGCTTTAATTATGAATACCATGTGTGGGATGGATTCAATGTTGCCAAATGTACGTTTCTTTCAAATGGTTCGTAAGGGCACGGGAAGCATGGTACAACATTTTTGTATTAAGGTTTTCGACTCAGAATTGTACAAGGAATATCGCTACCTGGAGCTTTTGCGCCAATTTGTGTACACCCTGTATATAGATGCCACCTTGACAACCTAATTTCGAAAGAACCCTACCAAAGAAACACATAAAAGCAGCGCGAATGGCCTGCAGTATAGGAAAAATATACAGTTTCCGAATTTTGTAAACAGATTGTGCAGGTTGTGCTTATTATTAAAACCGGATTTAAATCTGGAATCTGATTTGAAATTTCAAATCGGAACGAACGATTCGCATTTCATTGCATAACCAAATATAAATCTTATAAATGGCATTTTTAAAATAAAGCCTCAAATGCCTGTGCTGCAAATCATACCGGCTAATTAAGCTTCAAAATATGTTTGAGTTGGATTCAACATTTTGTACATGGTTTTATATTTGATTGCTATTTTTTTTCGAATCATAAATAAACATTGCTGGTTAAATTTTGAATTAGGAATTGAATTTGGATTCAAATTTCAATTCTTTCGGCCCCTTTTAATATTTAAGTATTTAGAACTTACAGATTTCAGAATGAATCATTAATTGGGACCATAGCTTTAAAAGTTACAGATTTACGTGTACGATTTTAAACATTTGAGAATCGTGATCACCTTTAATAGTAGATGATTATCGCTAAATTAGAAAAAAAAAGTTTTATTGTCTGTGATTTTCTAAAACCCAATCAGAAAACAATTCACTCTAATAACTCGGGTTTCGTGATCTGAATTAAAGGGTATTAATTTTGCGTATTTCAAAGTTATCGCCTTAAAATGTCATATTATGCATCATATTTTAAGCATAAAATTGTGTTGAATTGTTGAACGATTTAAATTATACAGGGTGTATTTGAAGTGACCGTATTCCTTTTAGGAGGTGTTAGTATAGGTCATTTGTAATCTATTTGGCCCTATAATGTATTATCCAAAGCCTACTGGTTTTCGAGATATTTTAATTTTTGTGTTTTTCCAGAAATGCACCATATTTTAGTACTAATATTGAAAACAAAACAAATTAGTAGCAATTATTGCCAATGTTTCGATTGTTATCGTTAGTTTAGATTCTGTTGTTAACTGTAAATCAGAAATTATGTTAGTTAGTTTGATAAGAAAGAATTGCCAGAGCTTAAATCCACAGTTACTGGAAGAGAAATCAAAGAACTCGAAGATTTATCCTAATTTATTCCAAAAATTTGATAATACATTAAACGTGCAAATTATTTGAAGAACTTCTCTATTTTATTACCTTTCAAATGAGGTATAGTTTTTTAAGAAATACCCCATAGTTCCAAAGTTATCGTAAAAACATTAAACGCGAGTGTTGCGAATTCATATTCTACTATTTTAAAAGTAAGCCAATAAATTAAACTTGGCAAGTAAATTAAACACGATTAAAAAAAATATTTTATTAATAGGTTTTTACAAATTATTTTCAAATTGAGCACCTCTATTAGGTATTTCTAGGGCATATCACCAAATCAAATTGGTTTTCTTGTTTTACTTTTATGTTAATTTTTACAATAATTGTTTTGACAAGAAATAAACCTTGTTAAAGTGCTTCAACAAGTTTATGAATTTTTGAATGTGAAAATGGCGTTTTCAAATAGAGAATATGCCAATATTCTTTTTATTTACGGATTTTGCCACGGAAATGCTGCAGAAGCGCAACGGGAATATCAGCGTCGTTTTCCAAATAGTCGCGTTCCGCATGTATCCGTGTTTTCCACTACCTTCCGACGAATCTCCGAAACGGGTAGTGTTGTACGTGTTGCACATGAAGCTGCAGGTGCAAGAGTTAATGTTAATGTAGAGGAAGAAATCTTGAATAGTTTTCACGAAGATCCTTCACGCAGTACAAGAGAGGTAACTCGTCACTTGGGTGTGTCACATTCAAAAGTTTGGTCAGTTCTTCATAAATCAGGACACCACCCATATCATTACACTACAGTCTAAGGACTAGAACATGGGGATCTGGGACGAAGGATTGAATTCTGTAGGTACATTTTAAATAAAAATACCCAAGACAGATCTTTTTTATCGAGAATTTGGTGGATAGATGAATCAAAATTTAATCGTGAAGGTGTTACAAATTTACATAACTTACATCATTGGGCAGAAGAAAATCCCCATTTAACCAGGGATGGGGGGATGGGAATTATTTGAAATAATTTATTAGGGCCTCATTTTTTACCTGATAACCTGAATGGTGCAGCATACGAAGAGCTTCTTCTTAACAATTTATTTGAAATGCTAGACGACGTACCCCTTGTTAACCGACGCTCAATGATATTTCAGCACGACGGTGTCCCGCGCACTACTCTCTACGTTTGCGGGAGTTGTTAAATCAGTGGTTTCCAAATCGTTGGATTGGAAGGAGCGGACCAATATGGTGGCCCGCAAGGAGCCCTGATCTAACACCTCTTGATTTTTATGTTTGGGGACATTTTAAATCAATAGTTTACGCGTTTTAAAAATAGTAGAATATGAATTCGCAACACTCGCGTTTAATGTTTTTACGATATCTTTGGAACTATGAGGTATTTCTTAAAAAACTATACCTCATTTGAAAGGTAATAAAATAGAGAAGTTTTTCAAATAATTTGCACGTTTAATGTGTTATCAAATTTTTGGAATAAATTAGGATAGATCTTCGAGTTCTTTGATTTCTCTTCCAGTAACTGTGGATTTAAGCTCTGGCAATTCTTTCTTATCAAACTAACTAACATAATTTCTGATTTACAGTTAACAACAGAATCTAAACTAACGATAACAATCGAAACATTGGCAATAATTGCTACTAATTTGTTTTGTTTTCAATATTAGTACTAAAATATGGTGCATTTCTGGAAAAACACAAAAATTAAAATATCTCGAAAACCAGTAGGCTTTGGATAATACATTATAGGGTCAAATCGATTACAAATGACCTATACTAACACCTCCTAAAAGGAATACGGTCACTTCAAATACACCCTGTATATTTGAATTATTATTCTTAGTTCTAGCAAAGACAACATAATTATTTGATCTTTGGTTCTAGGCTTAGTGACATTCAAAAGAATTTATAAAATATTGTTATCTCAAGATATTTTGAGATATCTATAGTTTGAGCTTTTGTATTTGAGAGAAAAAAATGAAACATAAAACTGAAATTCCGTTTGAATGATCTTGGCAAATAAAGTTTACATTTTGGAATAATAGTTCAAATTTGTAGATTCTTTATAAAAACTCCTTTTAAGACATATTTTTTCGTTTATAGTATGAGTAATATCCACAACAATTTTCCCGCAAATGAAGCGTTATTGCAAAAAATTCTGCTGACAAAGCGAAATCTAAAACTTCCCGTTAGCAAGGCCTTTCGTTGTTAAACTATATAAAGTATTATTAAAAAAGATAAAAGTACATTATCCACATTGACCGGTCATTATTAATATTGACCGGATTGATCACATTGAGCGTAACATACGGTCATTGTTAACACCGGCCGGATTGATCACATTGACCGGGCATTATAAATAATGACCAATTAATCACTTGGTCCATAACATGTATAATTTAGCCTTAATTTTAGTTTGGATAAATTCGAGCTGTGTATCACTTAAGACGATTGCTTGATTGATAAATCGCACTCAAACACAATACCTACGTACTCGCTTTTGTACTTGTTTTTTTCAATGAATCTGCTTATCACACACTTGTTCGTATTTGCTCAGTAAGAATTAAAACAACATATAATTCCTTCTTTTGGAACCTATTCAATATACTAATCGAGTAATCATTACATGTCGCAATTCTTCTTCTAGAAGTGGCGTGCCTTTTATAAATTGAAATTCCTGGTTATAACTAGTTTAAAAAATCAGTCAATCGTGCTACTTAGGTAATCCGTTTGTGTTTTAACGATGTTAGTCTAATTTAAACACCTTGCTATAGCTAAGCTCACTAAATGCTTAAATATAAACAAGCAGATTATGGTTTAAAATAGCAACTTTGCATGTATGAAGCAACTGCACGCAGTTTACTCAAAAAGGCAAACATAAAAGTTATCCCAGTAACGCAAAAGTTTAAAATTTAATTTTGCAGTAGCAAGCACGAAAGCCCTCTTTCTTGTTAAAACGTTGGAAATCCAATGAATTGATTAGATCCCTCTCAAAATTGGGGATATTAACCATAAATGACGGAACTTTGTTTTTTTTGCGATTATTTAATAAATGATTGGTCCCCTTAAAACAATACGGCCTTCTTCAGGCTACATTATAAGAGTTTGCATAAACATATTGTTAAACTAATAACTGACATCTAAGGTAACATTTTGGAAAATTTATTTATAATAATGAAATGATTAATAATTATAATACAATAAGCATCTTTCCAAGATAACATACTGAATATAAATTTAAATGAAGGCATCATCATACAGCGCTTTAAAGTCGAATAAAATTTTAAGCTCCAAGAACTTTAAATACCTGCTTATTGTTAACCTACGATATCAAATTTGTTGAAAAGGACTTATAAATTGTTCGTATTGTATTCTAGTAAAATAAATATATTAAAATATGTAATGCAATTTTTAAAATAATTAATATAAATTAATGAAATTTTGATATATTGAAGAGAATTGACAAAATAAGTAAAAATAATAAAGTAGATAAGAAAATACAAAATCATAAAAATTACTTTTTTCTACACATGATGTGAAAACAAGTATTTTCTTCACGATAAACCCTATGCGAAAACGCTGCATTTTCTATCTAGAGATGAAAACATATTCACTTCTAGAGATGAAAACAAGAATTCCAAATCTATGGCAACAAAATAAAAAAATGCGTGTGTTACTATGGAACCGATTAAACAAACAATTAATAATTTGCATTGACACAATTCGGTTTGAGTTAAGTCGAATTAAAACTTATTTCAAACAGATAATTAAAATGTCGTAGAAAAAATAGCATTTACTACTCGACATGAAATACGTTTTTTTCGTTCGTGATTGCCCTACTCGCTGCTAACGCAGCTCGTGGGCAACTTCTCATCTCACGAAAAAAACGTCATTTTCATGTCTTGTTGTAAAATATACTATTTTAAATTAATTAAAAAGTTAATAACATAAAGAAAAATGGGAGTTTAGATTTATAAAGTATTAATATTTGCGATAGATTTGACAATCGAAGATGTTTTAGTTATACAGGGTGAATCCTAAGTGGCGAATAATACCCACACCACGAGGCTCTGCATCAAAAACAAAGCAATAAAGTCTTATACCAATTTAATGTTAATTTCTTAGATAAGGAGTTATTGGCAGCCTTAAGTCGTATTCTGGTTTGCTTGTCGTGTGATATTTTTATGAAATAATGATTTTAAGTAGTAGTTTAATCAACAAAAGAAACAACTAATCTGTAATTCTATTCATCATATCCTACTTACTTTATTTAGAATTTCTATCCAAAGTTAGAAATTTCTGCACTGTTTGTGATTTTTATAAATGTTACGACGATGTACTATCACGTGCAAAAGTAATGACACGCCTAAGATTTGTTATTGTATGATAAACAGCCTTGCAGCGGTCGATGAGTAACTTTCTTATTCTAACTTGTTAATCCTACCTACAAGGTCTTATGGTTATGCCCAAGTTACTTCTACAAGGCTGTTTATCATACAATAACAAATCCTAGGCGTGTCATTACTTTTGCACGTGATAGTACAATACAATTGTTGTATTTTAAAACAGAAGTAGGCATTTACTTCCTTTTGTATTTTTACTTACATTTCTCTGATTCTCTTACTGTTTGCTGATCAGAACATCGTGTTTGATTGTCCTCGTGTTCATTATCATTGTGTTACCTTCAGTTTATTTTGTTCTTAGTTTATTTGTCGTTATAGTTTTTCGTTATTTGATTCAGTTTTGTATTTTGATAACTATTAATTTTGTTTGTTAAATTTTGCAAATTGTCGTTATGGAGTACAGTTTTGTGGAATATATAGATATGCATCTGATTGCTACACCAGCACTAGGTGTAGTATATCAGTAGTTATCTGGAGGTGATAACTCTAATTAAACCCGCTACTCTATTGCGAGGGCGTGACGTTCCTAAAAGAAAACAGTGCTCACTAAATAATCTAAACGACGTTCCTTGGGCGCCAGATCCTAAATAAAGTAAACTGTCTTCAGTCGGATCTCCTGAAGAATAAACCTCCAAAGTTAATTCACTTGCTAATAAAACGCGTGGCTTTGTAATTAACGAAATAGGATATATTAACTTGTAAGCAGAATGATGCATAACATGTACACAATTGAAATTAATTAAGTTATCTTAAAAACAAAATAAATAAATAACTAAGTTCGTAACCAAACGAAATCTAAATGGAATGTTCAAAATAAAACAAGATCGTAAATAAACGTAAATCTAAATGGAATGTTAAAAATAACAATATCGTAATCAAACGAAAGTCTAAATGTAATGTTAAAAAAATAACAAGATCGAAATTAAACGAAAGTCTAAATGTAATGTAAAAAAATAACAAAATCGTAATTAAACGAAAGTAAACCCTCTGAGGGTTTGCAAGGTTAGCCTTAAATTAGGTTATTAAATACGCTTACAGGGAAATGAGCTCACTTCGACTTTGCGGTTTGCAAACATACGTAACAATAAATAATACTAATACTGTCTTGCGAGACCTATGCGGTACCAATAATTGAATTACGATTGAATATTTTATAAATATTTGACGAAGCTTAAACGCGTGAACTTGAATATTCCTTACAAAATAAAAATAGAAATAAAAATACAATTTACAAAAGTACAGTTGTGGACAGAAAAAAATAGGACAACTCGAAAAATCAAGTAAACTTTATTTTATAAAATTTAGTTACTTGATTTTGGCTTTATAATTATGATATTTGTCACATTGACTTGCAATCAAATTACAAAACAGGGACCATTTTAAACTAGAAAAAAAACACTGTCCTATTTTTTTCTGTCCACAACTGTACGTTGCGGTGACTGGAGACACTATTTTGTTTACTCGTACTGAAATCTAGTTTACTAAAATGACATTCAAGGTTCGTAAACAGAATACCTTAAATTACGGTAAGTATTTCTAATAAACGTTTCTAATCAATTACTAAGTAACAATAAACTAAGTAGGGTATCAATCTAATAAAATGTTTGAATGTTTTTAAATTAACTATATAACAAGATAACCTCAAAATCAGATTGATCTGACCTTAACCTTGGGTTTTAAACTCGTAGGATAGCGAAGTCGAAATCAGGGAAATTCCAGTGCTAATTGTCTTCTGATAAGCACGGGGTGGAACGATCTCTTCGGATCAACGAACTCCCCAAAATGTACAGGTGATGTCGAACCGAACACGTGGACAGCAGATGGCTGTACCAGCGAACAAACAGGTGGTCGTACGAACGACGTCGTACACGAAAGAAAGAGGCTAAAATTCGACGAATACCATAAGGAAACTTCAAAGAAAACAAGTGTACTACATATCAAAAGATGTTAAACGCCCCTCGTGATTCTTCAAGAAAATGGTGCCAAACAGTTAAAAATCTCAATAAATGGATTGAAAATGGTAAAGAAATCCAAAACTGCCTAACGTTTTAATTTACTAAACGCCTAAAAGGCTAACTAACTACTGCCATTTTCTAAATCTGGTACCTCAGGATGATCTACAATATTTTTGGAAAAACCAAACTAAATCCAAGGTACGTCTGTTCAACACGACACTCAATTCAAGCAGAAAGTTCACAGGAAGATCTACTAAAAATTCTTGCCAGCAAGAATTTTCTGACTAAGCCAATGTGAAAATATTAAATTCATTAAGTGAAGTTTAAAAGTAAGAAGAAACGCCCAGTAACGTATGCAACCATGCAAAGCTGAGGTGTAATTGGGAAAGCTTAAAGAAGAATATACAATGTGTCCATGGATAGGTGATACAAGAGGTATAAATGACCAAAAATTTTTAGATATCAGTACGCTGTTTGGCAGTCTATCCCTGCTTATTCTTAAATTCATTTTAAGCAGACTTTCGATTTTTTTAAATCAAGGCATCTGTGTTAGCACTGTTAAAACGAAGGTGAGGTTTAGGTAAAGTCTTAGTAGTTTAACAAATATCGCAAAATTGTATTAGAGTAAAGTTGTTCAGAACACAAAATTACGCTTGTATGCAAAATTTGAAGTTGTTCAGACATAATTGTTTTTTGTTAGTATAAGGTTTTTGTTGTGCTCGTAGACGCCTCAAAAACAAAATTAGGATATGTTATTTCGAAAACTTTATTTTGAATTGAAAGTTTCAAGAATAAAGGAAACACAAATATCAAAATTATTCAAAAGTATAACCTCCCACTTCTACACATAATTTCAGACATTTTTTCAAAGTCCAAAACTGAGGAAAATTGTGAATTTAAGTCTTAAATGATTACCTGGAGGAAAAGTGACATAAGAAATAAGACTATTAAACACAGCAAAAATTATTGTCAAGAATAAAATTTTCTGCGAAATCAATAATAAAAAAGTTTTTCCTCTTGTATCACCTATCCATGGACACGTTGTATATATTCAATATAACCAGGCTAAAAATTAATCCAATGATTTAACGTAAATATAAGTAAAGAGCGATTTCTACTGTAACATGATCTTAGGGGAGTGTCGTAGTAACTTTAATGCTGCTGTCAATTTGTATTTCTAACGTTGCCCAAATAGAAGACATCCAAATGCTAGCGTTATTCGATGACTGGATCAACGGATGCGAGAAACTGGAACAACTGCGCCCTCTCCAGTAGCTGACGGAGGCCACCGTCGTCGAGTATTGTTGCCACAAGTTGAAGAAGATATCTGAAATGTAGTCGAAAATGCAGCGCCGCCCTTTGAATGTTGAGGCCCCGGGCATAAATATGGAGTGGGGCCCCCACCCTAAATAAAAAAGTGCGGTGCAACGCGCCCCCGTCATACAAATGGGAGCCGCTGTATGTAACACCGAAACCAGAAGGCAGATTGTGACTGAAGCACATCTTGAATCTGCTTCATTTCTCCGTACAAATTAATATGCAGGCTTGCCGTTGCCATGGCAACGGCATGTATGCAAACGTTAAGAAAATTGACGCAGAATTCCTGTATAGCGAACCTGCTTCAATTGAACGCTTGTGGTCTGCAGTATCTATTGCGGCATAACCTGCAGGGGCTTCCTGTACGATGTACTGTGGGCCGGGCATAAAATACATACATTAGAATTCTTTTCTACATATATCAACTAAATTAAAGAAAATGAAAGAAATTAAAATAATTTCAGATTTTGAATAAAAAAAAACATTTAACCGAAAATATATAGGCGAAGCAGCGCTTCACCTGCGTCACTAGACGAGCCGCCACTGTAAGCGCGGTGCGGGGCCCCACTAGCCCCCGAGGCCCCGGGAATGCGCCCGGTTGACCGACCTTAAGGGCGCTACTGCGAAAATGGACCAGAACAAAGCAGGTGGTCCATTGAATATTTGATGTTAACCAAAGAACCGTTCACCGAGTGTTACAGCAAGATGTTTTTTTTAGCTGCCTCTGTATAATAAGTACAATACACGGCTTTGTTAAAATAGAATTAATCACTACATAAAATCAAAAGAGAGCGAGGAATAAGTGAAACAATTCACACCTCTGACTAAATAGGTATATCATATGTATTGTATATTATATGGCAGTAAATAGAGTTAAATTTATTTTTAGGAAGATGGTGTGCACCCGTATCACTGCCAAAGGGTTCAGGGATTATTACCAGAAGACTACCATCAAAGAGTAAGGTTACTTCGTGAACAAGAAAGGGGTCCTGGTTTTATTGGACATAGGTACTTATCTTATGGACTGATGAAGCTACGTTTACTAGAAATGGAGTATTTAATATCAATTTATAATTGTTTCCTCTATCCTAATATGCACTAATGGACCGCCGAAAATCCACGTGCACTTTACCAAACGATTCATCAAGCATTTTTAGAGACGTATTACCATAGAGGAAATAATATAAATAGAGATCCCACGTTACCGGCGAAAGTGTAACCCGTGTCTACCTAGACAAGGGGGCAAGGAGGTGACGAACGGTGTCCTCGATCGGTGCTGCCCCAAAATATTTTTGAACTATTTGTCATAAACTCAAGGAACTTCACTGCATTCACTTTACCCCGCACGGACGCTATTATTTCCATGTAGACGTATACTTCTTAATTGTAGCGTGATACACCGAAATACCATTCCATAATGTTTGTAAACGTTTAGTAAATATACACACAAAATAGTAATAGAGTTAAACCCGAACAGATCACGTAATAATCGACTGGTTGAGCATATGTATACAAATTGAAACTTTTGGTCAGCTTACAGCTTACAGCATTAATTTTAATACACATGAGTAAGCGATTAATAATTAAATTCTTAAAAAGTTAAACTTCAAAAATATGCATAAAATACCCAAAGAATGATTCCCATCTCTTGTGCTTTTACTTAAATTGTCAGACGCAGGGCTAGCCTTCTTCATGAAGGGGCCCTAAAACAATTTTTTAAAGGTAAAAATAACAGTATTAAAAAAAGAACGTATATTGCGTCATACATTATGTTCTCTTTGAGGGCTGTATACAGGGTGGTCCATAAGTAATGGGTCACAGACCAACAGTAGATTCCTGAGGCCAAAATATTACGATTTACCTAAAATTACCTTAGTCCAAAAGTTAATATTTAGGGAGGTACAGGGTGTCAAGGTCGACATTTTTATTTTAACTTTCTTCTGTAATTTCTAAAGTTTTCGTAATATTCATATAAAAATTGGTGAAACTACCTTTTTTGGGGCGGGAAATAATAATCCGTTCTCAATTTTAATGCGGCTCTTCAAATAATGTTATTTGTCCTACACCTAATACCTTAAAAATACTTAATCTGCCCTAAATTTAGCTACTAAAAAGCTGAAGTATTTTTAAGGTATTAGATGTAGCAAAAATAACATTATTTTAAGAGCTGCATTAAAATTGAGAACGGATTATTCCCGTCCCAAAAAAGGTAGTTTCACCAATTTTCGTATGAATATCCCGAAAACTTCTGAAATTACAGCAGAAAATTAAAATTAAAATTTCGACTTTGACATAAATATGTTCAATTTCCCAAGCATTTCACCTATGTCTCACATGTCAGGCCACACCCGGTATAGCTGTTTCTGCATTCTACATACAGGGTGAGCTTTTTTTTCATTTTAAGCATTGGGATATCGGAAACCATAAGACATAGAGATTCGGTTAAATGAGGAAAGAGTTGTCGTTTTATGAGCTTATGCAAGATATGCTAGATATGAGCGAATAACAGATTTAGTGATTTTTCATTTAAATGTTGTAGAATCGTTATTATTAGGAATACAACAAAATGACACGAATGAAAGTTTTAGACATTTTAATGCTTAACATGATGAACATACTAATTTCCTTCTCGATTTTACGGTTTTTGAGTTGTAATACAAACTTTCGTTTTTTTAAAGGGCAGTCATAGTTGGCTTTGACATTTTTAAAAAGTGCATTTTTTTCTGTTTGCAGAGATATAAGGTTCGCTGTACTTACTTTGACAAATAAACACGATACAGGACTATTTGTAATATTGAGAGTAGCAAAAACAGAGTCTGCCATGGAAAACATTTTTTTTCTCTTAAAGTAATTACTTAGTTTATTATAATTATAATGTTTCACCTAAAAACTTTAGGGCCTCAAATAGAACAACAACGCAAAGAAACTACGAATTATTACATTTAAATTTCTACTTTGAAGTAATTACATGTAAAAAAATTAATCTATCTCGGCAAATGTTCAAAATGTCCACCATTATTATTTACACATAAGGGGCATCTTTTCACAATAGAATTTACAGCTTTCCTTATTTTCCTACCATCTAAATTGCGAAAAGCACATACCACAGCATCATGTAGTTCTTGTTTTGTCGCATACGTTCGCTGATGAACTAAATCTTTTAGAACAGCGAAAAGAAGGAAATCCAAAATTGAAAGATCTGGCGATCTTGGTGACCAAAGGACCGGCCCGTTCCTACCTATCCAAGAATTTGGAAACAGTTGGTTTAGGTGCTCTCTTACTTGCAGTTGGTAGTGCGGCGGAGCACCGTCGTGTTGGAACCAGCGTAAATTACGTCGTGTTTCCAAATCTAAGCCATCCAACATATCTTGAAATTCATTTTGTAGAAAATGAAGATAACGCTGGCCTGTCAAATTTTCGTCGTCAATGAAAGGTCCAAGAATTCGCGATCCAATAATTCCGCACCAAACATGAAATCAAAATTTTCTTTGGGGCCTTCTTTCACGAAGTCTTCTAGGTTTTTCCTGCATCCACAAATGTTCAGTGTGCCTATTGAACATACCGCAATTGGTAAATTTGATTTGATCAGTCCATAAAATTTGATTTTGAAACTCTGGATTCTGTTGAATCATATTAATGTACCAATTACTAAAGCCAATTCTTGAAGCATAGTCTCCTGGATGCACTGTCTGTCCTACTGATAAGTGATATGCGTGAAATTTATGTTTCTTCAAAATTCTCATGACTGTGCTTTACGACACACCAACTTCAGCTGCAATATGTCGGGTCGAAGTAGAAGGATTCTGGTCAACGTAGGCCATTACATTTATTTGGATATCCTCGTTAATAACGCCTTCATCCCTCTTTGGTTTCGAAAAGGAACCAAACTGCCTCAGATTTCGGTATAAATAAATTGTTGAACGTCGGTAGAGATGGTTGACGTCGATTTTCATAAAATTGTTGGTACCGTTCGGCAGCAAGAACACTATTTTCTATTTTTATTACAAAAAATAAAACATTCGACCGTATTAAGTTTTTCGCGATTAGAAAACATCTTTAATTTAATTGTAGAAGTTACAGAACTGTCAAATTTCAACTAAAACAATGAGCAACAGTACTTTGTTTGTTTATTGTTTTCCACGGCAAACTTTGTTTATTTACCTCTCAATAATACGAAAATTCCTGCATCGCGTTTATTTATCAAAGTATAGCAATTAGCAAACCTTATATCGTTAAAAAGAGAAACATTTGTCATTTTTAAAAATGTCAAAGCCAACTATGACTGCTAATTAAAAAAATGTAAGTTTGCGTTATAACTCGAAAATTATAAAAGCAGAATGGAAATTAATAAATGTATCTTATTAAGCGGAAAAATATCTACAATTTTTGTTCTTATCATATTTCTGTATCTCTAATATTAACGATTTTAGAACACTTTAAAGAAAAATTGCTAATTTCTTTTTTGCTCATATCTAGTAAACTGTGGATTTTTTTCAAAAAATAAAAGCATATCTTGCATAAGCTCTTAAAACGAAAACTCTTTCCTCATTTAACCGAATCTCAATGTCTTATGGTTTCCGAGATCCCAATGCTTAAAATGAAAAAAAAAACTCACCCTGTATTATTGTCAATTGAATTGGCCTTATTGCAATAGCACATGTAAAGAAAATGCAAGTAAATTCAACGAAAATGTAAGGTAATGTACGGGCAAATATGGTTCGTAATTGTCAACTTTATAAATACGTTTTTTCCTTCAAAAACCAAAAACATGTATTCATGTATAGATGTATACGATTGCCGACTTTAGGGTTTACATTCGTTCTGTTGAGCTATTGGTTAAAATTTTAACCCAGCTGTTCCAAGATCCTTTGCCAAACCGTGAGTTAAAAAAAAATAGATAAGGGTTGCCCAGGAGAAACAAAAATAATGTCTATTGCCTATTGCAAGATTTATAGTTTATTAACCGTCATCACTGTCTCACTGTGTTATTGCCATAATTCCGTTTTGCAAATGTCAGTAAAATAGCAAAAACAATAATTCTAAATTTTGCAGTAGACATTATTTTTGTTTTACATTGCCAGGCCTTATTTAAAATTTTTTTTTGAACTCGCTAGTTTTGTTTAAAGAAATTTTGTGCAACGTAACTGCGTTTTTTTTTGTAATTGTTAAATATACATACATATTTTTATTTTTATTCCAAATGTTAAATCTTTTAACACATAATTGTACTACAAATTTGCTGTTTAGTAAAAAACGAAGTCAGTAAATAAAATTCTAAGCATAAGATAAATAAATTGTTTCTGGGACAAATAACTTCATACATAAATACAATAATATCTTATAGGTACGTGCTTATTTTATAAACACGCTTGCATTCGCATGGCATTAATATCAATACGGCTAATGCAAGGTTATTAATAACGCACGTATTTTGTTTGATCAAATATTATTGATATTGATATGATATATTTGGAGAGTTTCTTAATACAGGAAGTTATAATTTGATTAGGATAATATTAATAAATAAACACCTTAAATAAAATGTAAATTTAATGTAAAAAAATGTTTGTAATCAATCGTTAATTTTAAATAGTTATTAATTTAAAATAATTGTACATAATTTGAAATAGGATATCTTGATAACTAATTTAAAAAAAAATGATTAATGTTAAATAAAATTATAGAGTGTTAGTTAAAGAAAATTAGCGTAACTAGGGAAAAATAAGATATAGAAGAAGGTTGTTAGAAATAACAGAATTTGGTTTTAAAAAACCAAAGCGAAAAAGTAATTTAATTTCATATAAATATAGCTTAAAAGCGAATAAAACCATTATTTAATTAAAAGTTAATTGGAAAATTATAAATATCATATAAAAAATGTAATTTTGGAATTGTAAAATATGGAATAATCGTAAAATAAAATACTTACTTGGAATAACAATTATAATTATGGATTTATTAAAAAAAAGTTGGATAAGCTGTTTAATGTAATTGGAATTGGTTTTTTACGGGTGTTAAAACGAGGAAGTAATTGAGAAGCTAGTGAATTTTGGAGACGAAACAGGGGAAGGTGTGTTGTTAAAGTTGTCAGTGAAAGGTAGTTGATAAACTTATTAATTTTAATTTTATGTTTAGTTATTTATTAGAATTTGTTGTTAATTATTGTTTTGGATAATTTGGAAAGTGTTTATTTAAAAATATCTTTGTGAATTTTTTTATAAAAATTGAAATTCACAAAAGCGATCCCTTTGGCGACCTGGGTTAAGAGATTCTCTAAAGGTTAATTAAATTTTGATATTTTGAGCTAGCTGGAAAATTTAAAATTGTATATAATTTTTGTTTAAAGTGGAAGATCATAACAATTTTTGGCGCCCAACGTGGGGTTTTATCACATCAATTATCATACCAATTTTTGGCACCAGCAACGTGGGGTTTAAATTTCATATTAGTATTGCGGGGTTTAAAAGTGGTTTTTTCATATTTGGTAGGGTCACTATTACAAGGGGTTTTAATTGAGAAAGATAAATATTTGTATTGTAAATGTCAATTTGAAGTTTATTAAATTTGACAGATTAAAAAATATTGACAAACTTGATTATTCTTTGTTTGTGTGAAATTTTGCTTAAATACAATTAAATAATAAAATTCATTTAAGACGAGATACAGATATTTTGGCAAAGTTTTGAAATTTATAATATGAGTGAGGGCAGAAGAAATTTAAGAAGTTCTAGGAAAGATAAAGAGCAGGAAATGGAACAACAAGAGGAGGAAAATGAAATGGAGGTGGTTGAAGTCGAAGAAGAACATGAAAATGCAGGTGAACAATTAGAAGAGGAACCTCAAAGTGTTGGAGATCAAGTTCCAAGAAATGATAATACGAATGAAATGTTACAAATTATAATGCAGCAATTAAACAAACAAAATGAAGAGAATAAGAAACAATTAAGTAAATTAGATGAAATCAAAGAAGATACCAAGAAACGAGATGAAAGATTAGAGAAGCAGTTTAAAGAAATGAAAGAAGAAATCAAAGAAGATACCAAGAAACAGTTAAGTGGATTGGATAATAAGTTAGATGAAAAATTAGGTGAAATTAAAGAAGATTCCAAGAAGAGAGATGAGGAGGCAAAGAAGCGATATGAAGAGTTGAAAGAAGAAAATAAGAAGCAATTTAATGAATTGAAAGAAGAATTGGTGAAAAATAAACAAGATTTATGCAAAGAAATTAAAGAAATATTTAGAAATGTTAAATATGAGGAAGAAGAGGTTATTTTGGAATATGAAGAAATAATTAAAGAATATGAAGGCGTGGAAGATGAAATAGAAGTTCAGGAAAATATTAATAATGTTAATAATCCTGAAGTTATTGAATTAAATAAAAATAAAATGTACATAAATGATGTGCAAGAAGAAATTAAAATTACAGAAGATTATCTTGATATGCAAGATGAAATAATAATGGATGAAAATGTTAAACTAATAAAGAATGGCGGAAAAGAAAATTCAGGGGTAATCAAAGATGGTACTCCAAAGAATTATGTAAGTGTAAATAAGAAGAATTCAAATAAACCAAGTATAATAAAACATGGAATTTTAAAAGAATACCCAAAAATAAGTAACAATATAATTAAAAAGCATTTAATTAAAAATATTCAAATAAAAAAGTTCCCAAAGAAGAATAAAATTAAAATGGTTAACAATGGATTAAATAATCATATGAAAAATGGTAATAAAATACAGAGAAACTCAACGAATTATCAATTTCAAAAATCAATTAATAATGAATATAAGAAAAATGATAATTTGCATCCAAATAAGATAAATAGGTTTTTAAAATTTAAAAATAGGTATTTTAATTCAAAAGAATTTAATAAATACAGATTTAAAACTAATTCAAAATTGTGTATAAAAGAATTAAAAGGTCCACCAGGATTTTAAATTCTGTTTTAAATTCAGGTTATTTGTAAAATGTTTATATGTTAAAATGTTAATTGTTTATTGTTAAATACTATTTACATGCTCCAAATGAAAATTTTTAATTGAAATTTATTTAAATGATTATTTAAATTTTAAATTTTAAAACTGAAATTTGTTTGATAATAAAATTGAAATTAATACATAAAAAATTCCTCTAATTTTTCATATATCAATGTTATATCGATTTGAAAATTAAATTTCAAACGTCAAATTAATTTTAAATGTCAATAATGACAGATATAAAGAAAAGTCAAAATTAACTTAACCTGATTTTATACGTATGTTAAAATGACAATAGAGTGGTTAACTTA
Organism: Melanotus villosus; assembly: GCA_963082815.1. Taxonomy (NCBI): domain Eukaryota; kingdom Metazoa; phylum Arthropoda; class Insecta; order Coleoptera; family Elateridae; genus Melanotus; species Melanotus villosus. The sequence goes on along the minus strand of OY720421.1, from coordinate 59,224,735 downwards.
ACAAAATTAAAAATTGAGAAAATGTGTTTTAAAGCAAAATTTCACAAAACAAGGTAGGGTTTTTGATATGATATATTTGGAGAGTTTCTTAATACAGGAAGTTATAATTTGATTAGGATAATATTAATAAATAAACACCTTAAATAAAATGTAAATTTAATGTAAAAAAATGTTTGTAATCGTTAATTTTAAATAGTTATTAATTTAAAATAATTGTACATAATTTGAAATAGGATATCTTGATAACTAATTTAAAAAAAAATGATTAATGTTAAATAAAATTATAGAGTGTTAGTTAAAGAAAATTAGCGTAACTAGGGAAAAATAAGATATAGAAGAAGGTTGTTAGAAATAACAGAATTTGGTTTTAAAAAACCAAAGCGAAAAAGTAATTTAATTTCATATAAATATAGCTTAAAAGCGAATAAAACCATTATTTAATTAAAAGTTAATTGGAAGATTATAAATATCATATAAAAAATGTAATTTTGGAATTGTAAAATATGGAATAATCGTAAAATAAAATACTTACTTGGAATAACAATTATAATTATGGATTTATTAAAAAGAAGTTGGATAAGCTGTTTAATGTAATTGGAATTGGTTTGTTACGGGTGTTAAAACGAGGAAGTAATTGAGAAGCTAGTGAATTTTGGAGACGAAACAGGGGAAGGTGTGTTGTTAAAGTTGTCAGTGAAAGGTAGTTGATAAACTTATTAATTTTAATTTTATGTTTAGTTATTTATTAGAATTTGTTGTTAATTATTGTTTTGGATAATTTGGAAGGTGTTTATTTAAAAATATCTTTGTGAATTTTTTTATAAAAATTGAAATTCACAAAAGCGATCCCTTTGGCGACCTGGGTTAAGAGATTCTCTAAAGGTTAATTAAATTTTGATATTTTGAGCTAGCTGGAAAATTTAAAATTGTATATAATTTTTGTTTAAAGTGGAAGATCATAACAATATGTTAGGATTATTGATATATCGGTTTTATTCTAGGATGGTTAAAAAACATTCTCGATCAGAGATGGCCAAGGTGCTGCCATCTCTATGTCAGAATTTTTTTCGGGTTACATATAAAAAGGTACCGTTGCGTATCTATTCTATTATTTAATCTATGGTATTACATAATGTACCATTAGATTTAAGAAGAAATATGTGCTTCCAAATGGATGGGGCACCGGCACATTGGCTCATTCAAACACGAGAATGGTTGGTCCGTGAATTTCCAGAACGATGGATTGGTCGTGACGACTGCCATCTTGGTCTCCAAGAAGCCCAGATTTGGATTGTTTAGATTTTTCTTGTGTGGGACTTTAAAAATATTTGTCTACAAAGAAGAGATTGATATGATCGAGGAGCAACTTGTGCAACGACTAAATAAATGAGGCAGTTACAAAGATTCAAAAAAACAATATACTCCAAAATTTAGAAGCAAGCTTAATTCGCAGTTCTAGCAAATGTCTAGAAGCTGGACGTAGCCATTTTGAGAATTTACTATAATTAATGTATTTAAAAAAAAAATAAAAAACTTTAAACATGCTCAGCATTTTATTATTACTTAATGTTAATTTAGGAATGCATAATACACATTTAGATTACCATGAAACAGGTCTAGTGTGTCTGTATACATTCTCTGTATGGCCCTATATTAAATCAAGTGAGTTGCTATTTGTGAGATCGCAAGGTGATGTAATACGACTGACCACACAGTGTTGCTAAGTTTACAAAACCTTAATTAACAAACTACACATGAACACGTGTTAACCTGAAACAGTCATACCTACAATTTTTTGTCCTGTTTTTGATGCCGAATCACGTGGTCTAAATATTATCTATCTGTACTTTAGGATTCATTCTGCATGATTAAAGTTATCTGACAAATGAACGATTGAATAATATTTATTTGGATCAAAATTGCGAGTTTTGATTAAAACATGATATACAAAAGCAGATTTATTAACGGACAAACAAAAGTTTTTTAGTCATTATTTTGATTAATTTTGGAATAAGTGCATATTGATTTAAAAAATCGTTTTCTTTTGCTAATTTGTTAAATAATGAACGACTAAAGTCATTTATTATTGCTAAAGATTGTTTTTTATTTAAAGGAGCTGAGAAAAGGCTGTGAATATAAACATAAAATGAGGATCATAAACTAGAGTTAATCAATGACGCGATGAACTGGGGAAAAACAAATAATTGTTTTTTTTTTTAATTTATTATGCAGTTGGTAAAAGGCAAATTTCTTTTATTTATGAGTGGAAGTCTAACGTACTATAAACTTGTACCAAACGTAACTCCAATGCTGTTAACAAAAAAAAACTTTATGTTCGACTGCATCATAATCACTTGATTTATGGATGCATTTAGTGTCCATAATGTGTCACTTTATTGGACTAGTACTTTTACTTTATTTTATTGGACAGAACAGTCACTGTCACAAAAAGGAATTTTTTATTTACAGGAAATAACAAATTCAAACAATTAAATTAACATATTTATTCTTTGGCATTTGCTGCCAACTCTTCTACACTTTCTAAAGTATCAATTTCTTTGTATAAAGATACAATGTGATTTTTTAAAAACTCAATTGCAGCAGGCCGTATTTTGTCTTAATAACCTTAGAACTGTCTGTATTAAGTCAGAATACGGCCTGCTGCAATTGAGTTTTTAAAAAATCACATTGTAATAAATTATTAATATTTAGCACAGTGGATACTCATCAATTTCAAAAGCATACTTAGTGAAATTAGTTTATTTTCTATGGACAGACATTGTTCAAATAATTAATTGTTAAAAATTTATTTTCAGAACTAGTTCTCATAGAAAGTGGTTACGATGACCATAAAGCTTACCGTTTAGAAGATTTCTTTTGGACAGGTTCGGGAGATGGAAGTACAGATGGGGACAATCAAGCACAATGGGAGTCGGAATCCCCAACCACTGTATATAAAACTAAAACAGTATTATCCACCATATATGTTCAAACACCAACGACCCATTTTAACCAGGTATAGATCAGTAGATAATAAAATAATATAACACTTCATGTCCAGAATGAAATTACAAAACCTCAAGTTTTAGGAATTTACACAGGAGCTAAAATTTAGAAAAAAATGTCCTCTTATTTTTACGTTTCAGTTTTTCATGCAAAAATTGCCTGTATAATTGTATAAACTCAATTTTATACGAATTTTTTTATGTTCCATAAGTTACATAATCCGAGGTCGATTTTATTTTAGGCATCACCGGAACAAACAACAAATTGCCCATTTAACTGTGAAGGTCCGGTAACACCGGATGGAGAAATTACTCCAACACCAACCTACGAATCTACTTTTCAAGATGAAGTGGATAATACGGATAGACAGTTCTGGCTGTTGACAGTTTTAAAAACGGACGGAAAAAATCCCGTTATTACAGATATTAGAAATAGTTTAGCAAAGCTTTACACAACTGCCTTTCAAAGGTAACAACTATAGTTTTTACTACTTTATGGAAGTAATTTCCAAAACTTTTTAATAAAATATCATTACAAGATTGCTGCAACATAACTACTATTATAATTAATATAAGTTCACATAATTATGTAACTCGTTATTATTTTGACTAAAAAATTTGCTTTAGACAACAAGAACGTCATTTGGGCATAAATGACCGTCCTAAAAGAGACGTAACAGATAGTGAAAAACCAGTTCATGTATATATAATTAACGTGACAAGATCTCCCATTAATGGCAATGAAAAAATTGATGTCTTGTACCACGTTTCCGTTTCCGGACATCCCGTAGTTGCATCAACAGCTGCCGCAGATATGCATCTTGTATCTGACGAAGAAGTGACGAATGAACTGGGATATCCATTTATTATAAAAGCTGAACGTAAGTTTATCTAATTACAAGCTACTATATCGTTATAACATTAGACTACTACGTAGGCGATCTGGATCCAGATCGAATGCTGGGCAATTGACCTGCCCCGTTATTACAAAATCGGATATCGCGTTGCTTGTGATCTAAAGAAAGGTAATTTGACTGTCTTCAATGCCTTCTTCCGTCTTTACCAAGTGCAAATTAAATCATATTAAAATTAAAACACAGTGCAAGGCAGCTGAATGTAGAGAAGTAATGAGCCAAAGCCTTGGTCGTTGAAATTGCTGTTTACGCCACTTTATTAGATCATCAGGGCTATTAGCCTTTTAGATGAAATACTTTTGAGCATAGAAAAATTTATGTATTTCTTTTTAGCGTACCTCAAAGTAAGTGATCCACAGTACTTAGCCAGTTCTAACAACACATGGATTTTCATAGGAGTAGCATTAACGATATTATTCGTGTTGCTCTTATTAGTGGCATTATTAACGCTAGCTATGAGCAAACGTAGCAAAACGCCAATGGGCTTGTCTAACAAAAAACAAGTCTTCCATCAAAATGTCGGCGCTGGACAAACTAATAACGCATTTGTATCTACCGAATCTGAAAAAAGAGACCACCATATTGATAAAAAAGGACAATCACCTACATATATTAACTTCAGGAATCAATCTTCTAATCAAACGTTAAAAAGTGGAGCTTTAAACAGGCCACAAAGCGCATCCAGTTCAAGTTCATTCAGGTATTGCTGAGACGAAAAACATATACTAAATACCATAGAAAAATAAATCCTTAAATTTCAAAAGTTAATAAGAAAAATAGTCCACTGTCCACTTATAGGTAATAAATTTTAATATTTTACATATCCCCGTGGTCGTTAGGTATGGGTTTTTAAAATTCAACCGAAATATCGCTCTAGATTGAACATTTAATTTTAGGAAATAGCAGCTTTATCCAAGTATAAAACGCGTTTTTATTAAAAATACTAAGAGAGAGTTATATCATTCCCTCTTTTTTTGGTCTTGAAATCTATAGCAATTGACGTAGTTGTAACACAGATATCCGTTTTCGGCATTTTTATATTAGATGTTGATGTGGCAAGTAGCACGCCAACAACTTACCCTTAGCTGTGTTTCGATTCCTTATTATTTTCGGTGACTGGGTGGGTCACCCATTCGAATTGTACCCGTCACTGTTAACGTTATATTATGTATATTCAAATACCGCAACTATTCGGTTAATCCAGCTATCTCATATCTCGTATATTGTCAGTACTATTTTCCTAGAAGTCATTTTTTCCATCGCATTTGGTACAGGTGCCATGCTTTTAAGGAATTTAAACCTGTTGCCACATTATGCACAGAATGTCGCAGTTTCTTTGGCAAATCCACATAGCCATACCTGTTTCATCGTCAACCCCACCCATTTTCTGGAGATGTTATCTAAGCGGACAATTAATGACTTGTTAAAAGACATGTTAATAGTCTTTCTTCGTTAAAATCACCATCAATATTAACATCTCCAGAAGTATCATCTTCAGATGGTACGGCATTTAGGCAGCAATGGCCGTGACATTGGCCACAAACTGGCGAACACAGTAACGGCCATAGTTCAGTCCACAACCTTTTTTACAATTGCAAAAGATCATATTGAGAAGTGAATCCAGATTTAAAAGCTTTTAATGCAGCTTGACTATCTGATAAAATGTAGGTTCTAGTTTCGCGCAGCACCTTTCTAATGTACTCTTGAGTATAGAGGTCTGTTACGCGGATTTCGGTTTGAAAGATGGTTGGGGTATAACTCAAGGGTTCCGAAATACCTACACCTACCATTGTTGCATTATGGAGCCATCTGTTTTGCATATACTAGCTCCTTGTTTAGTTTATGATCTTTCTGATCTCCATTGTTCACGGTCATTAACGACTCACAGAACTCGTTCTTACGAGTTTATAACAGGCCATCGGCCTAGGCTTCGGCCATAAGAGGAAGAAGAAGAAGTTAACTTTAAATGGATTATGTTTATAATCCTTAGATGGCCAACTAGATCTTCTGATTTAAACTGGATTGTTTGATTCAGTTTTAGTGCATTTCGCCATTCTGTTTTCTTTAGATACAAGTGCAAAGGAAAGGAATTTAACAATGTTTCTATAGCTTCTGTAGTACACGAGGATATTTTTCTATTTATCTTTAAATAAGTTTTTGGACTTCATACGGTACAGGGTTTATTTTGTTGTATTTAATCAGCTGTGCCAAAAAATTCAGTTTTAATTTAATCTCCCAATATTTATTATGTTCATGTACAGGCAAAATACTTTAAGAACTTTCTTAAAATCCTGTTTTTCGAATGCTCTGGATACTACTTTTAACTCATACCCATAATGTTTCTACCAAACGTGGATCCTTTAAATCAATTTGTCGCTGAGTTAAAATACTTTTAAATAATTTTTTATATCAGGACTTTTACATCATTTCTTTATTAACAAAGCACATTCTTTAAAAGCTGGACTGATTTTTGATAAAACCTGCATTATAATTTTTTATAGCAAACGAATCAAGCTGTACAAAGTTGTTGAAAAAAGTGCAGGCCCAAAAATCCACTACGTGTAACGGACCATACTATAAATTTATGGGTTTACTTTTCTATGGTAATATCTGAATAATATTAATGTATATCTTTGATTAAACTTTTCTTAAACTTTTAATAGTTTGGTTTTCAATAAAAACAACAGGGTTACTTTTCTTCTAACACTTTTTAGTGCAAGTAGTCTCGATATTTCTCCTCTCATGGGATTAAATAAAAGGCAACGAACCCCTCCAAAAAAATACAATGTTCCACGACCTAAGGCAGCTCTAAATAAAACTGCCCCAATGAAACATGAAAGAAGAGGTAGCTTAATATTAGACAGCGATAGCAGCAGTGATAAATCAAGAAAGGATTCACCGGATACTATTCTTATTAAAAATTACGATCCAGGTGTCGTAAGTCCTAAATCGTATCTTTCTATGCCTTCTGTTAAATCATTCCCTAGGTGCGTATCACAGACTGTTTAATATAACTGTTTACTTACTTCGAGGCTTTAATTTTTAGAGGAAATATTCCGGAACCGTTAAATAAAGTTCTGGAACCTGTCAGCGTTCTTCATTTGGATATAGGAGACGTTGAAAGCCCTGAAATATTAGAGCCAGATAGAAAATACGATCGTATATTTAGTAGACACGGCAGTTTAAGTACGGTTGAAGATCCTGGAGTTCTTGGTCCCGTAGTCTGGAGTGAATACTGTAAAAAATTACAACGTGGTAAGTTGTGCTTAGATAGTCAAGTCAAAATTCACCAAAATGTTGTCAAATTTTATATATTAATTCATTATTATCATAATCGTTTAATATTTTAAAATTTATTTCTTACAATTTAATTAAAACTAAATATCATACATTTTACACTGAAAGCATTTTGTCATCAGGCCTTAGCGTAGACGAAGGAATAGATGATGTAAAAATATCGAATAACGCATCTCGGATGAGGAAGCGATTTCACAATCTTCTTGATGAAACGTTTAGTTTATTTGGTAGTCGAAGGGATAGTCCGGTTGAAGAAGGCCGCGCAGTCCCTTTAGAAGTGAAAAGTCATTCAGCTAATACGAACAGGTAAGTAGATAAGAAAAAAACGACGCTATGCATATTTTATGTTTTTAACAACATGGTTGTAATTTCTGTAGTTACGTGATGTATCTAGAAACATCGTTTAAAATCAAATAAGAGGGGTCACGTTTTCTGCTAATATGTGACTAAGCTATGTTGTACATACAGTGAGCACGTAAAGGTTGGAATAAATTCGATAAAAACTTTATTGGGCAAGTAAGAAAATAATGCTCGGACACGTCGATTCTCTTTTTTAGATGCGCATTTTTTAGCGTACGTATATTTTTTATTACGTCAACCCTCTTCGAGTTATGACGTCATCATCAGTTTTTTTAAATAGCAACACCCTCTTCTGATATTACCATTTAAAAGAGCACATTTCTCTGGGTATAGAAGCCAAATTTTGTGGTAGGTTACATAACAATATTTTCGAAAAAAAAAACGTTTTAGAATTCATAACAATGTAATGAAATAACAATAGAAGAAATAATAAATACAACTAAAACCCATTAAATTAAACGTTGAAATTGCATGTCATTCACCTCTTGACAATATCCATCTATTGACGATTCAGATAATCACGCACAATCTGTGAATGATGTGGTGACGCGCCATCTTATTGGTACCATATTGACTCGTCCGGCATTTGGGGATTTTGATTATTTGGATATAGTGTTACAAGCGCGGGAATTATCTGTTGCTGTGAAAAATTCTAATGTTTTTCAGCATTTAATGCGCCGCCAATAAAAATTGGTGCAACAATTGTGGTACTAATTTCTCGAAAATCTTGTTATGTAACATACCATAAAATTTGGCGTCTATACGCAGAAAAATGCGCTCTTTTAAATGGTACTATCAAAAGAGGGTATTGCCATTTAAAAAAACTGATGATGACGTCATAACTCGAACAGGGATGACGTAATAAAAAATATACGTATACGAAAAAATGCGCATCTAAAAAAGAAAATTGACGTGTCCGAGCATTATTTTCTTACTTGCCCAATAAATATTTTATCGAATTTATTCCAACCTTTACGTGCTCACTGTATATTATACAGGGTGTCCATGGACGATTTCCGCAAGCGATAAAAATTAAAGTAGAGACGATTTTTAAAAATTCGTTCTTTATCGAATACTTACTTACTTACTTCCATGCTTTTGTTTTTCATTGCCAAGCGAAATGAAATGTAAAAATGTCAAACAAACACCAATAGCAAATGGCGCAACACGTTAAGTAGTTTATGCAAAACAAATCTATTACTCAAACTCAAAAAAACTTTCGGACAGTCGTTAATGTCTTCGTCGAAGACTCTTCGAAAATTGATATATGGTGTGGTCTCATGCACAATCGTCAAATTGGACTTTTTTTCGAAAAAAAGTGACATCTGTTAGCTATTTGGATATACTGACATATTTTTTAATACCCCAGGGCAGATAACTTATGGCCAATTCTTTCAACACGATGGCGCTCTACCACATTGAGCCTTCATCATTAGTGAGTTTTTGGATACCCACTTTCCTAATAGGATAATAGGAAATTAGCTGTTCACCATTATCATCCGATATTATCATGATTTTTCCTGTGGGGACCGCGTCTATAACATGATAATCTGAACATAGAGCAAAATATTTGGGCGCAATAAACAACATTACTAGAGCTATGAATTAGAAGACATTACACACTACTACTACTACTACTACTAATGTACATCCGGGTTGGCATTGTGTCATTGTTGATGAAGAAACACTCAACGTTTAGCTTACTTTCTTAAAGGGCTTTATCAGGAGGAAAAAGGGAGCACTAAGAGCACGGTAACTCAACGTATGAACCACGCCAGAGGCGAAATTCTTTTAACAAGAGAAAGATGGGCACGGTAACTTAATTTATAAACAAAGCCAGAGGAAAACCCCTTCAGAAAAAAAAAACAAAAGAAAGCAACGACTTTATACCGGCCGTGGCCTATAAAGCGTATCAGACGAAGTTGATGATTGGTCAGGAGTGGAAGGAGCGGAGCCAGTAGCGATGACAGGCTTCCATATGCCTCACAGATTATAACCAGTGGCACGATTCAAGTTGTTAGGGGTCTTGATGATTTCAATAACCTCACGGATTTTCGTGTTGAAAACATGAGGAGAATTGACAATGATCGATGATTGTTCAAACAAGATCTTATGGTCAATATCGTGATAATGTTCAACAACAGCTGAGAGTGAGAGTAAACCTGCTTTCAAGCAACGTTTGTGTTCACAGATACGTGTGGGTACCGGGCGAAGAGTTTCTCCAATGTACACTAAATCACAAGAACAAGGGATGCTGTAAAGATGATGGAAGGGATTGAGTCTTATCTTTTACTGAAGGGAGTATCTGTGACACTTTTGAAGGGGGTTCGAGGATGGTTTTCGTGTTATGTTTTTTGAGAAGCCTACCTATGCGATCAGTAAGCTAGCTTACCTAGAGACTGTAGGGCAACTAGGCGGCACCCCGGGGTGTGGAACTACAGGAAATTTATTACAGAAGATATGTTTAGAAAAGGTTGGCAAGAACGCAGCTGCTACGTGCCGCTAACGATGACCACATTCAAATAATGTAGTATGTAAGAAACACTTTTTTTAGTATTCAAAAAATAGAAAAAGAAGTACATGCAGTCAGATTTTATGGCTTACGGAAATCACCCAAAATTTAAAATTTCCTTTACTACTTATTTGTACAGAGATCACCAAAATTCAATTTAAATTTTTTTTAATAGTTAATGAATATTTCGCGGCTAGAACAGCAAGTGTTTTGTGTTGATAAATACATTAAAAATAATGGCGTATAGTGTCAAGGCACTCGAATACGGTGCGAACGGCCTCAGGGTCAAACCCGAGTTTGATGCTCAGCGGGTGGCCTACTCAGTCACTGAAAATAATTGGGAACCAAAACACAGTGTGCATAAGGTAGGTGTGAATAAGTGTATTGAAGGCTCGGTTAACATATTGCTACACCAAAAGTGTAATACCGATGTAGCTCTCGGGAACACGCCGTCGACAGCCAGTGGGAAGGTCGGGGTTCTTGACAAGCTGTAAAAGAAATGAATGGGCTCCAATCAGTTACGAGCGTGTTCTTCAGATGAATAAGAACGGCAACTGATAACCGACTTCCTGAAAATTCTTCAAAATACAAAAAACCCAATAAAGGACTCTCAGATCGTTCAAATATTTAATATAAACAAATAAATAGATATGGTATGAATAAGTAAATAGATATGGTATGAACAAGTAAATATACAGTGTTTCCCGAAAGTAACGGATAAATTCTATAAAATGGTTGAGAAAAATGTTCCAGAAAAATGCTCGAACACGTCGATTTTTATTTTTAAATCTTCATTTAAAGATATAATTTTACACCCCCCATCCCTCAACCCCTAAGCGCTACCAAGCCCATTTTATACTTAGAAGTAACGGCCATAGTTCAGTCCACAACCTTTTTTACAATTGCAAAAGATCATATTGAGAAGTGAATCCGGATTTAAAAGCTTTTAATGCAGCTTGACTGTCTGATAAAATGTAGGTTCTGGTTTCGCGCAGCACCTTTCTAATGCACACTTGAGTACGGAGGTCTGTTGCGTGGATTTCGGTTTGAAAGATGGTTGGGGTATAACCCAAGGGTTCCGAAATACCTACACCTACCATTGTTGCATTATGGAGCCATCTGTTTTCCATATACTAGCTCCTTTCTTAGTTTATGATCTTTCTGATCTCCATTGATCACGGACATTAACGACTCACATTTTTTGGGTATTTATCCCATTCCAGTTAACTTTAGAGGAGCGGATAGCCGCGTGTAAAAGGCCTCGATCTCTCACGTAGGCATCTTGGGTTCGATTCCTGAGACCGGCGATATCGTCGCCGGAATTTAGAATGTCGTAGGCTTCCCCGTACTTCGGAGGGCACGTTAAGCCGGCGGTCCCGGTTATCATACCAACACCTTTGATAACCGTTAACCTCGGAGCACTGCGGGTCGGTCTTCTTCACCTCTCTCGATGGGTTAGGTTAGCCTACTGCCCAGCATACGTGCTAAGAGGGCTCACAGAACTCGTTCTTACGAGTTTCTAACAGGCCATCGGCCTAGGCTTCGGCCATAAGAGGAAGAAGAAGAAGTTAACTTTAAATGGATTATGTTTATAATCCTTAGATGGCCAACTAGATCTTCTGACTTAAACTGGATTGTTTGATGCAGTTTTAGTGCATTTCGCCATGCTGCTTTCTTTAGATACAAGTGCAAAGGAAAGGAATTTAACAATGTTTCTATAGCTTCTGTAGGACACGAGGATATTTTTCTATTTATCTTAAATAAGTTTTTGGACTTCATACGGTACAGCGTTTATTTTGTTGTATTTAATCAGCTGCGCCAAAAAATTCAATTTTAATTTAATCTCCCAATATTTATTATGTTGATGTACAGCCAAAATACTTTAAGAACTTTCTTCAAATCCTCTTTTTCGAATGCTCTGGAAACTCTGGATACTACTTTTAACTCATACCCATAATGTTTCTACCAAACGTGGATCCTTTAAATCAATTTGTCGCTGAGTTAAAATACTTTTAAATAATTTTTTATATCAGGACTTTTACATCACTTCTTTATTAACAATGCACATTCTTTAAAAACTGGACTGATTTTTGATAAAACCTGCATTATAATTTTTTATAGCAAACGAATCAAGCTGTACAAAGTTGTTGAAAAAAGTGCAGGCCCAAAAATCCACTACGTGTAAAGCTTTGGTTTCCTAGGAAGCGGTGCCGTCATTTAACGGCCGTAAAAGTACGGTGGGTGACGTCACGAAAAACGGTGTCGTGTATTTTAAGCGAAGTGTTTTCCAAAAGAGCGGTAGCGCACACCCAACGTAATAGAGCCGTGCCGTCTCATCTAAAGCGGTGGGCCAGTAGATACGAATCAGTTCAGCAACGTTTTTCACCGTTTTGAAGGGGGTTCGAGGATGGTTTTCGTGTTATGTTTTTTGAGAAGCCTACCTATGCGATCAGTAAGCTAGCTTACCTAGAGACTGTAGGGCAACTAGGCGGCACCCCGGGGTGTGGAACTACAGGAAATTTATTACAGAAGATATGTTTAGAAAAGGTTGGCAAGAACGCAGCTGCTACGTGCCGCTAACGATGACCACATTCAAATAATGTAGTATGTAAGAAACACTTCTTTTAGTATTCAAAAAATAGAAAAAGAAGTACATGCAGTCAGATTTTATGGCTTACGGAAATCACCCAAAATTTAAAATTTCCTTTACTACTTATTTGTACAGAGATCACCAAAATTCAATTTAAATTTTTTTTAATAGTTAATGAATATTTCGCGGCTAGAACAGCAAGTGTTTTGTGTTGATAAATACATTAAAAATAATGGCGTAGTTAGTGTCAAGGCACTCGAATACGGTGCGAACGGCCTCAGGGTCAAACCCGAGTTTGATGCTCAGCGGGTGGCCTACTCAGTCACTGAAAATAATTGGGAACCAAAACACAGTGTGCATAAGGTAGGTGTGAATAAGTGTATTGAAGGCTCGGTTAACATATTGCTACACCAAAAGTGTAATACCGATGTAGCTCTCGGGAACACGCCGTCGACAGCCAGTGGGAAGGTCGGGGTTCTTGACAAGCTGTAAAAGAAATGAATGGGCTCCAATCAGTTACGAGCGTGTTCTTCAGATGAATAAGAACGGCAACTGATAACCGACTTCCTGAAAATTCTTCAAAATACAAAAAACCCAATAAAGGACTCTCAGATCGTTCAAATATTTAATATAAACAAATAAATAGATATGGTATGAATAAGTAAATAGATATGGTATGAACAAGTAAATATACAGTGTTTCCCGAAAGTAACGGATAAATTCTATAAAATGGTTGAGAAAAATGTTCCAGAAAAATGCTCGAACACGTCGATTTTTATTTTTAAATCTTCATTTAAAGATATAATTTTACACCCCCCATCCCTCAACCCCTAAGCGCTACCAAGCCCATTTTATACTTAGAAGAATTTATCCGTTACTTTCGGGAAACACTGTATAACAATAATTACATATGCCAAGTACCTACACAAGATAAATAACACATAACGAACAATAATATAAGTAGGCATATAACAAGTATTTAGTCAGTGGTTTATATACTACCACAAACAAACAAAGGTATAACACGTCAACACAATATAACGGGGACTGTATAATGAAATCGATGTCGGTAATTGAACTGAGCAAATAAATATTGAAAGTGATCAAAAAGGGTAATCAGTGAATCAACAAAATTTTAGTGATTGGATAAACAACCAAACTTTTGAACTCAAATAAAATTAATAGCAAAATAAACGTTTACAAATGAGTCGTCAAAGGAACCCCAGTGTCGCAAGATTATAGATCTTAAAACGTCAGTAATCGTACAGATCCAGGCCTGTATCTCACGCTAACGCCAAATCGCGTACCATAAAGTCAAATTAAAATTGATTGCGACACAATAAGCAATCACACAAAAATCCTTGCGTCACTCTAAATACTCGGTACCACGACAACTCAAATGTCTAAAAATTCCCAAATAAATCGGTAGTTAAACTTTAAGTGAAAAGGAAACAAGGCATAAATTAAGTAATATAAATGACGTCAATGCAAATTGACGGCGACTAAAAGCAAAATTGAAATATAAAATATAAATAAATCCTACCTAGGTAATATTTGTACACTAATAACCTATACGGTGATCTGAATTTACGGGATACGTATCTCAAAGATTCTACGGTGAATTACAACAATTCGTACGCCTCCTAAACGAAAGTAAAATACAACAAGTCTACCTTATAGGTTAATCGGTGAAATCACTAAGCAGGACAGAAATTCTTTGTAGACCAAAATCAACTATGGAAATCTTGTCGGTTTCATAAACAGCACTCGACAATAATGAACGGAACCATAAAATATGTTTCTACAACAAGCTCGGCCACATGTCCAACATAACCAAAAATATAACAGGCCGTAAGTTTACTTAATCATCAAAATCTATCCAAAGCTTGGCCGTAAAACTTAACCAAAAATATACCATCTATTCAATTAACTTTCCGTAAAACGGGCTGAAAATCGAAGGGAAACGTTAGGGGAATTAAAATAAACCAAACAATAGCGTACCTTTTAATTTGTTTAGGCCCACAAGTCGAATTTTAACGTCGGATTGAAAACCCGCCACATGCGTTTAAATTCCAGAGTATAACCAAAATATCGGCCAACGCCGCTTGAATTCACAACAACCTACTCTTGGAATACCATAAATATGGTTTTAAAATAGCGATGATCCATAAGAATGTAGCTTAAACACTGACCACTGATCACCTCAGCTACCCAAAAATCACGTTCCGACTTCGACGATGTAACAAGGAAACGGAAATAGCAGAAAAATATCCGGAAAGACCGATTCAGAAACAGAATCTAAAAATCCCTAACTGTGTACGAAGGCCAAACTATAAATTAAACTGTTAGGCCATATACTCAAAATACCGCAAAGGTCTGCGTATGGTTTAACTATGACTTGTTTGAAAATCGAATTTACGAATATTACAAAGATGTTAAAAAAACCTGTAACAATATGTAAATGTGCGTGGAATAACATAAGCGAGTTAAAATAAATAGACGGTGTAAATAAATTAGTTTAATATTTCGTGCTACTGTTAGTTCGGTGTTTTTATTTATCAGTGATTAAGTTGTTGTTCTTGTTACTATCTGCATTTCTTTAATTGTGTTAATAAATAATTCACGCCACGAACCAAAGTTTAAATACATTTTAAAAACGTTAGGAGACTGTGCAAAATTTCGTTTCAGGAAGCAATTTTGGATACTTAGTCCAGAAAAATTAATTTAAATCGTTAATTTCTAATGTCTATATCTGCCTGCAATTAATGTGAAGAGGATGCTTCATAAAATAGTCTCCGTTTTGAGAGGTTTATTTAGCGGAAAAGTGGACCGATCCTAACTGGCTCAGATAGAGTTTTGTCAAATAGTTCTCACAGTTTTAAAATGAAAATCCAAATACTGAAAAAAGCTCGCGTCAGATAAAGACAATTTTGGATGAATTTACCAAACAGCTAAACTGTTGTTAATAGGCAATCGACAACGACAATCCACAACAAAGGAAGACGTCTTCATTTTTGAAAAGTCATAGTGCAGTACGCTGTCTCGTTTAGCCAGTGTAGTGGTTTTGAGAACGATCTTCCAGTAATAATTAACTGTAAGGGCCTTGAGATATTCCAACATGCTTTAATCGGGTTTTGCTCTTCAAATGCGAAATGACGAATAAGCATTTTGGTTTCAGCAAAATGGGGTAACCGGCTACATAACAAGAATAAGTAATACTTTAACCTGGTAAGACGCCATCAAATATAATAAGACGCACCATGAATACAGAGGCGCCAAAATACGTTTTATAATCGAAGTAAGACGGTATTTAATTACTAGCTTTATTAGTTATTTATTTATGGTATTCAGAAATATTAACTTAATTTTGAAATTTTAATGTGAGTTATGGCTTTTTGTGTAACTTCACTATACAGTAGATCAAATAAGAACACTTGTTAAAGTATTGATGTAATGCTATGAGCGGGTTGATTGATTATTGGACGTTTCATGTTCTGAAAATACGTGTGGTTACAAATGAAGACGTTAAAGTTTCATACAGAAGTTAGAAGCTAATTTATATGTCTGATAGAGCAGGTTTATTTATAAAGCAAAGATTGCTTGAAAATACAGCTGAATGCATGGTAATTTCATAAATATTAAAATTCTGTCGGAGTCGGGTGTTGACCGTGTGTGCGATCGGATCTCTCAGAAGCAAACCATGCGCATACAGTTTTCGAAGATTTTTATACGTCATACCGAACGACAATATTGCCTACCATTGCAGCACCAAATCCTTTAGAAAGTGCTCAGAATTTTATGAACAATGTTGAAGTTCTTTTGGTCACACTCGAAAATTTCTACGCCTTACTAACGCATAACAAAATCAATTATAGAATTACTAGAACAATTTTGACCTTTTGACTATACTTTTGTTTACATACAAATACCTTAAACCAATTATTAAAAGTAAAACTCGATCATTTTCCAGTAAGACGAAATTTGTTGTTAACACAATGGTGGACAAAAATATGGAAACATCTAAATATTTCGGATGTTTTTAAAGGTATTCTTATGAAATTCGGTACATACTGCTTAATTTGGCGAGTT
The DNA here is from genome assembly GCA_963082815.1 of Melanotus villosus. Lineage (NCBI taxonomy): Eukaryota > Metazoa > Arthropoda > Insecta > Coleoptera > Elateridae > Melanotus > Melanotus villosus. Next base: position 59,207,968 of record OY720421.1, on the reverse strand, counting down.
CAAAAGTACTTATAGGATTTTGTGTAATTATCTTCTTTTTTATTATTATACCAACTAAAATTGATAAATCGTTAAGATCTTAATGAAAAACAAATGACGGAATGATAAATAGCTAAATACCAATTGTACTTGTCAAATAACACGTTTTAGTATTTACGCAATTAGTCCAGTCAAATGGTAATTTAGCTTTGCATTTTGGGTAGGCAGCAATTGTTTTTTATCGGTGTGTAGAGAGATCAGTGGTGAATCTAAATCAGAGTTTTCGGGGTGGCAACCCCCTCCATTTGCCCGCCATCTTGAAAAGAAGGGTTAATTCGTTTTTTGGATATACCTCTGTAGTCGAGAATCTTACAAAAAGTTTGTATAAAGCTTTTTTGTAGAGAATCGTATTATCTATTATTTATTATTAATAACTTTTTTACATAGCATTAATAATAAAAAATGTTATAAGCCGGAAAAGACAAAAAATTTAGAGGTTACAACTTTTTTATAATTAATGCTACGTAAAAAAGTTGTTAATAAAACTTATAGAGAATGCGATTTCCTACAAAAACCTTTTGAACAAAATTTTTGTAAGACTCACGGATACAGAGATATACTCGAAAAACTAATTAACCCTTCTTTTCAAGATGGCGACCAAATGGAGAGGGAGGTACCACCCCGAAAATCCTCATTTAGACTTACCACTGACCCCCATACACATCGTCAAAAATCGCTGCCTACCCAAAATGCAAAGTTAACCATTTTATTTCAACCATTTGATTGGACTAGTCCAGTCAAATGGTAATTCAATTTGCATTTTGGGTAGGCAGGGGTTTTCTTTTTGCGATGTATGTTGGGGTCAGTGATGAGTCTAAATCCGGATTTTCGGCGTGGTAACCTCCTCCATTCGGCCGCCATCTTGAAAAGAAGGGTTAATTAATTTTTCGGCTATAACTCTGTAGCCGTGAGTCTTACAAAAGGTTTGTACAAGGCTTTTTTTGTAGAGAATCGTATTATCTACAACTTTTATTAATATGACCCCACCACCCCATTCCCCAAGTCGGCCACCATCTTGAAAAGAAGGGTTAATTAGATTTTCGGCTATATCTCTGTAGGCGTGAGTCTTACAAAAAGTTTGTTTAAAACTTTTTTGACTAGAACCTTATTCTCTACAATTTCTATTAATAACTTTTTTACATAAAATTAATAATACAACAGTTATAAGCCCTTAAGTTTTTATCTTTTCCAGCTCATAACTTTTTTATTATTAATGCTATGTAAAAAAGTTATGAATAAAAATCACGCACAATACGATTTTCTACAAAAAAGCTGTATACTAATTTTTTTGTGAGATTCCCTACTACAGAGATATATGCCAAAAACCACCTAACCCTTCTTTTCAAAATGGCGGCCGAATGGAGGGGGTTACCATCCCGAAAACCCTGATTTAGACTCATCGCTGACCCCTCTACACAACGATAAAAAAAATAGCTGCCTACCCAAAATGCAAAGTTTGCCTGTTTATTTCGACCATTTGACTGAACTAAATAGTTTGTGTTCAAAATAGAAAGAGGGAGAGTTGAAGAGGTACAATCGGATGACCCTCCAGATTTCGTGACCTTAGTTTACCAGGTTATTTGTTTTGAGGTAGGTATATTCAAATCCACCTAACTTTATACGAATATCGAAAAATGTACAGGGTGTTTCAATTACGATTTTTAATTTACATGCAACTTCCGGTTTAATCGGCATAACACTGACCTTTCTATTTAATTCAGAATGAACAACAATACGTACCGAATTTTTGCACGTAGTGTTCGAATTTTGTCACTTTGAGGTTGTTCGAGAGCCCACCTACCGATGATGCGTTTCGTTACACTACCTTCCTTTTCAAGTCTGTTCTATACTACAAGAGGTTTCAGGATCATGACGGTAATGGCATCGTTTCTCTCTGTTGTAAGCTTCACTACGGCCAAAGTAACAGTATACCCTCTACTTCGGTTCCAATATGGGTTGAGTTGCACATCAAAACCGCAGACCAAGATAACCTTATCTGAATTTTTGAAAATTTTTTCCAACATGTACCGTACATTCCATCAATTTAACCGATCCAGTTCACAACCGAGTTTGATGACTACCGGCTTACTAATGTCCTTAGCGAGTAAGTTATTTTTCAAATCCCTTAAAGCATTTGGGAGATCGGAAACACAGGGAGCAGTCGAATTACTAAGAACCTTGAAGATGTCTTGTCACTTCAGTGGTATCACTTCAAATCGCGCTTTTTTGGTTCCGGAAAACGCAGCCATAAATTCTTCTAAAGTTCTGAGCTCGTCTTCAACATCTAGAGCTGTATGGTGCCAAGCGATTGAAATGCGCCACCTTTGATTTTTCTTTTGAACGCGATAGACCACGTCTTTTATTCGTTTCTTCGCCTGATAGAAACCTTTGCAGTTCCGCTGTAACTTCTGTAATAAACCACGGCGCTTTTTCAGATTGTATAGCCAAATCCAGGTTGAAATTTGCTTTGAACTCTTACGTCGTAGGAGTGTTTCACCCAGTCGTTCACAATCTGAGTATTTCCGCAGGCCCAGTGGTGGATGTAATTCAACTTCATTTTCAATTTGGTAACGTAATCATCTTTTGCTATCTCTTGTTTCCTAAGTGGAAATCCAAACTTGAGGTCGCGGGGTAGTCCCAAGTCGCGTTCAATCATCATTCAGTCTAGTTTAAGGATGCAGACCAATAACGGCCAACATGGTGGTGGATTTGTGGATATGATTGTTAGTTGACATGAAGATCGTAATGAAACAGAACGTAGGGAGAATGCGAATCTTGCGGGACGACTTCCGTGGACTAAGCGTAAAGAGGTCGGAAAGATTATTACGGACATGGAGAAACTAGGGATAATTACTGAGTCATCGAACAGTCGATGGGCATCACCAGTAGTTTTGGTTGGCAAGAAGGACGGATTAATGCGTTCCTAGGTGAACTAGTGGCAACTTAGTGATTAACAAAGAAGGGCATCTATCTCTTAGTGCGCACTGATGAGACGCTATCGGGTTCGTGGTAGTTTTCAAAAGTGGACTTGAAGATGGATTATTGGCATGTTGAGCTGGAGTATAAAGATGAAGAAAAAAACTGTGTTCATCAACGGTTCGGAGTTGTGACATTTATAGTTATGCCCTTCGGCCTATGCAATGCTCCGGACACCTTCGAGTGGTTGATGGAGGCCATTTTGAGGGAATTGCTCTGCCTGATTATCTGGACGACGTAATCGTAGTTGGAAGGTCATGGGGCGAACACCTGAAAAATCTAAAAGAAATGTTCCAAATACGATAATAAAAGAAGGTGAGCGCGCATATATTTGATGCAAAGATTGTGAGGCAACTTTCCAACAAATGAAACGTGCTGTAGTTAGAGCATCGATATTAAGCTACCTACGGACGATTGGAAAGTTTATTCTCGATACGGATTGGGAGTGTTCTTTCTCAAATACAAGGTGGACATGAAAAGGTTATCGGTTATTTTAGCAAGGTCTTGTCGAAAGCCAAAAGAAATTATTGCGTAACCAGGAAAGAATTGTTGGACATCGTCAAGTTCGTTAAACACTTCTATAAGTATCTATACGGGCAGGAGTATTTATTGAGGACAGACCATGCTGCGTTAAAATAGCTTCTGCAGTTTCGTAATGCAGAAGATGGCATAAGTCGCATGATAGGCGACTTTTACACGGAATATCGTGCGGGCATTGGCCATCAAAACGTCAATGCTCTTCCATGGAGGTTGTGTCCAGTAGACTGTTTTTACTATTCCCCACTGGAAGAAGAGATATGCGACGTCTTCGGGATCACAATCATCAACGATCATTGGTTGCCCGAAGAGTTGTAGGGAGAGGGAGAGGGGGATCCCGAATTGGAAATAGTGCTGGAAAGAAAACGGAAGGGATAGAGACTCACCTGGAAGGGGATCAGCTCTTGCAATAGAACCTTGAAAGCTCTTGAAGGTAGAAAACGGCATTTAAAGCGAGCACTGGAAAACGAAGAAGAAACTACCTCGTTTGCTGTAATTTTATATCAAATAAATACGACGTACGTTTGTAACAAATAGTCTGGTGATATTTTCAATGTTTCAGTAGATACTATTTTAATATATCCTAATCGATGGGTTAGTAGGAATGGTCTGATTGACTGGCTTACCAGATCGTCGTATTGAGTCTATTGTATTTTTTGGTTGTGTCTAAAATCGGGATAAGTTAACTCAGCATAATCAAGAATTTAACGAATTAATATAAACATGCTCCAAATAGTTTTCAGTAACTCGACCACAGCAGCTGAAGCTTGCTTGGAAGTGTGGCGTTGGTGGATAACCACTAATACTCTTTCTTAAATGCAGATGATTTTTTTTATCAACGTTTTTCTGTTGTCCTAACAACTTAAGCCTGCTACAGGAGCATAAGGTCGTAGCTTTAAACACCTTCTTTTGGTAAAGGTGTTTTGTTATATTTCAAGTTTTTATATCGTTTTACAATTATAATCGTTATAAGTATTATGCTCAAATTCATACATCAGTATGCAAACTACCTTAATAGTTTATAGTTCTATTCTGGATTATTTCATTTTTAAAACCCTGCTTTACGTCTTTACTTATGTATGTATAAATTTCATTAAAGAACAATTAAAGACGTAAAAGTTACTAATTAAAAAATTGGGAAAATAATAAAACTAAAGTATTTTCCTACTTTACGTTTCAGACCTACAGAAGAAAATTCTGCCAATTTAAATCCCAGACCCAAAACTTCAGATCCTCGACGTTCTGCACCAAATACTAAGCCTCCACGAGGAGCATGGGCTACTAACGCACCATCACCTTTAGAGAGACCCTTAAGTGCTGGACCATATCAAAGATCAAACATACCTCCACATGTCGATGTGGATCGTATTTTAGCAGAAGGAACTCTACCGCCTAACGATCCAGCTGTACCTTTGATTGCTGCCATTAAAATAGAATTAGGAAAATGTTCATTACCAGGAAGTACAACAAATTTAGTAGAATAATTTGTTATACTTATTGTTATACATACGTATATATTTATACGAATTGAATTTAATGTTAGTTTATAAAAGCGCTTCAGATTTCACTTAGTTCTAAGGTTGTTAATGCGTTTATATTATTATTGTTAAACTCGTTATAAGGTACACCAACGAAATTTTTATGTTACAATGTCACAAATTAATATCGTATTGATTTTACATTATTGTATGTTTCATATAAATGTCGAATTTGGAATATTTATTTTTAATGCTACTTTCACAGTTAAATACTTCTTTATACTTGCAACATGCTTTAGTAAAGAGGATTTCGTAATAATTCATGTGTAATCGTTTCTCAATTAATTATAAAAAAATTGAAGCCTTAAAATTTAAATTTTAGTATCAGACGTACGAGGATATTTACGGAAAAATAAAACTTTAACTTAAAATTACTTAACAATAACATTGTTAAATCGAAATTGAATTAATACTTTTATACAATGTAGCTCTAATGGAAATAGATGTTTGATTCAAATTAATGAAATATCTACATTTAACAGTATTAATAAATTACATAGCTTACCTATAACCTATAACTGTTTTTATTTTCTATTTCATTGCTCTTCTTTTTATTAAAAAAAATCGACATGAATTTTATAAATTTCTTAAATATCTGATGTGCTTTTAATCTCAAAATAAATGAATTTGTTACCAAAATATGAATATAATAGTTATTCATGTGAATAGATTGAGAAATAATGACTGTTTAGTGATCCACTAACACCTTGGTCAACAAGATTCCGAGGACACTAAACACACTTCGCGGCCGAGCCCCACGCGGTAGTTTTTCAAAATTTTTGAAGGCAACGGCCGCAAAATACTTTTCTGTGCAACCGGACGCGAAGTGGTCATTTCGCGTACGCAATACAGGACGCGAGATCCGATTTCGCAGCCTGTATTGCGTTACTAAGGGTAACGGCCCCGAAACGCATTTTATTTATGTTGTTTCCATAGAAACATTATGACGTGAAAGCCGACTCTATTTACATTCATTTATGATAAAAATTTGTAGACACATCCCGATATCTCATGGCCCTCAGTACAGAAAGAGAAAACGCATCTACTACTCAACCTAAAAACCTAGGTTAGGTTCGTTCTGTCAAAGTCAAAATATGAAAAAATATTATTAGTGAAAACCTACCATTATGTTATAATAAGCTGAGAAACTTGCAATATAGGTGGCAGCTAATAAATGTATTTATTTTCAATTTCATAAGGACAACAATTTCAAATTTCACGCGTTTTTTCCTGAGTGCCGCATGTTTTTAGGTTTCACTATTAGACTTCCATCTCACTCTTTCACAAATTTGACGTGCACGTCGTGGGCCATGAAATATCGGGATACGTCTAATTATGTATTTTTTACAGCTGCACAAAAAATGTTGTGTATACTTCGTCCGCGAAATTCTTTAGCGCCCTCGAGATTGTCCTGCCTTGGCCGCAAGGGGCCTCGGCGACAATTTTTCTCTCGCCATAACGCCATAGCTTTTCATTCTGAACAACTTTTCTTAATAACACATTGGCGTACTGTGAACGGAAACAGTACTTTACCTGAGCCAGGTAAGGTGGTGATCCTTATGTCCCCAGAGGGAACATCCACGGCGGTGGAGGCTGCGGTCCGCAGGATCGAAGAGGCGGAGGAGGCGAGGAAGTCGCCGCCCCTGGTCAGGAGGTCGGAGGTTCCAGCCAGGCCTGTGAGGGAGCCTCAGCCCCAGCCACAGCCCCAGCCCCAGGAGAGGAAGAAGGAGAGGACCCAGGGAACGGAGGTCAACCCCACCGTCCGGAAAGCGAGGAAGATCAGGGACAGCATGAGCCGGCTGTTTGACTCCAGGGCGGTAAAGGTAACGCCGGAGGCGGCTATGTTGTTATTACAGACGATGGACGCCATGGTCGACCTGGTGGTCGACACCGAGCTGCGAAACCAACACCTGGAGGGCTTCCTGGCAGCGCAGCAGGAGGAAAGGAGGCAGCAGCGGCAACAGCAGCAGAGAAGGGAGGAAGAGCCGAGGCCGAGGACCGTTGAGGAGCCCAGGGACAACGGGAGGAAGCAGCAGCGGCAGCAGCAGCAGCAGCAGCAGCAACAGCAGCAGCAGCAGCAGCAGCAACAGCAGCAGCAGCAGCAGCAGCAGCAGCAGAGGCAGCAGCAGCAGAGACAGCAGCCACAGCAGAAGCAACAACAGGTAACACCAGTAAGGCAGGTTTCCTACAGGGACGCCGTGAAGAGGCTCCAGGCGAAGAGCCGAGAGCGCCCGGTCGTCATCCTGCGACAGGAGGAGGGAGCCGCGGAGGTGGTCACCAGCGAGCAGATGAGGAAGGACGTCGTCAAGAACGTCGACATCCGGAAAGAAGGCGTACAGGTGAGAGAGGTAAGATTAATGAGGGCAGGTGTTGCAGTTGAGGTGCAGAACCTGGAGGAAGCGAAGAAGCTGGAGGAGTCCGCCCAATGGAAGACCGTGGGCCTGAGGGCCCAGAGGGAAAGAAGACGGCACCCCTTCCTGGTGGTGTACGGCGCCGAGGAAGACACCGCAGAGCAGCTCGCCAGGGCCGCCTACGATGTCAACAGGGTGTGCAGAGAGGGCCGCACCCAAGAGCAGTTCGCCGAAGATTTCAAGCCAGCGAGGATCATCGGGGACAGGAAGAGTCAACGACGCGACTGGGTGGTAGAGGTCGAGCCGCGGCTCTACCGAAGCCTGCTCCAGACGGGAAGGATGAACCTGACCTGGGGAGTTAGCAGGATCCGGGACTACGTCCCACTGCCCAGGTGTTTCGGCTGCGGGTGCTTCGGGCACTTCGCCAGAGACTGCAAGGTAAACAACAACTATGCAGTAGACCTGCGAAGCAGGTCGTCCCGTTTATATATTAACGTGGCGGTACCTGCCATGAAGCTTAACCGCCACGGACGCCATCGTCATGGTATTGAGATACGCTCAATAAACGCGCCGTAGCTCGCGGAGTCTTCTCCAGGCTGCAGGCCCTTTGAACTTTCCGCTGGAAGGAGACGACTATCCGTCTCTACTGGTCTTAGCAGGTCAGTGCCCGAGTTGATTCTGCGCAACTCACACGCCACACCGCCCAGCATACGGGCAACCACTGCCACTACGAAGCCAACCTCAAAGATTGACGGGGCCGCCGATAACTCGACGTGGGCGCCCGTCCCCGTAGTACTGTTTTTACATCCCAGTAGATGGTCGGAGTTTTGCAACCCCTTCAGATTGATCACCTGCAAATCACTTATCTGATACGTAGCTCGGGTACGTGGGTTCGCCATACCCAAAACCGTCACTGGTTTGCGGAGCCGCCACCCGAATTATCAGGTATTGGCCATTGCTCCCAGAATTCGGTTCCCTGCGCTCCTCCGGGAACATCAGCATCCCTTCAGCATACTCCATTCTTCTATCTCCATCCGTATCTAAAATCAGAAGCATATACATAAATTAATAAAAATAATACATATATACCATCCTCCCATTTCTCCATCTATACTCTCACTTTCCATTTACCATTCGTACATGTTTCATACTACACAATTATCTTCTCCTCAGTCGCTGCCATCACGGTGCCTGCTGTTACACAGCACTCGCTAGACAACATTCCTTATCCTAAACTCATTTATCCCATTAATTCACCAATTCTCTCCTTCTTACAAACACTTTCGCAGCATATTCACACACTTTTAGAAACTTATACTCATTCTCAATCATTTCTCCTAGTCTCGCACCCCTATTCACTCTCACTTCACATTCCTCTCTCAAATCTTCATACAATACACATTCGAACATCACATGCCTCCAATCTTCCGACCCATTTTCGCATAGACACTCTTCGCTCTCTTTCAACCCTCTCTTATATAAAAACTCATTGAGACTTCCATGCCCTGTAAGCAGGAAGCTCGCATACATGCTAACACTGAACCACTCGTTGTCACAAGCAAACCTAACGTCATCTATAAACTCATACGTTACTCTTCCTTTCTCAGCATTCGTCCATCGCTCCTGCCAAATCATCCATATTCTTTCATCTACAACCTTTCCACATTCTTTCTTATTCATTCCTTGCACATCGAGCTCGTTCACCACATCTCCTTCCCTGAACGGTATCCCCTTCCCGGCCCTATATAGTACTGCCCTACGACCCATTTCTAGGTCCCATGGCAGCACCCCTGCCAACGCAATCAAAGCTTCGGTTGATACCGTTCTACACGCATTCACACAAGCCAACAGCACTTTCCTCTGACATTTTAAAACCATTCTCCTTGCATACTGGAACCTCAATACATCATACCATACGCCTGATCCATAACAGACACATGCCAAAAACATCCCTTTATAAATTACTTTTATAGCTCTCCTTCCCAGGCCCCAATCCCTTCTCAACACCCTTCTTAAACAGCCTACTAGTGTTGTTACTTTCTCACCCAGAGCTTCCAGGTGAGGCTTAAAATTCATTCTTTCCCCAATAACTACCCCAAGGTACTTATTCTGGGTTACATAACTAACACTTCTGTTACCCACTCTAATTAAGGGAGGCCTGTTCAGAGAGAGCTTCCCTTTCAATAACATTTGTACTGTCTTTTCAAAATTTATACTGACTCCTACATTTTCACCCCATTCGTTCACTATCCGCAGCGCTTCACTTGCATCCGTCTCCAGTCGTGCTCTATCGTTAGCTTCTATCAAAACCACCAAATCATCCGCATACGCAGCAATCTTGTATCCTCTATCACATAAATTATTTAACAAATCATTCATAACCAGGTTCCACATCACGGGACCACAAATTGAGCCCTGCGGGCATCCCCTGGTCACAACCACCCCAACCTTATCAACACTCCCTATACAGCACGCTTCCCTTTCAGTAAAATAATCCTTCCATACTTCATATTCACAACACCTTATTCTTGCCAACATTCTTCCTATATTTGCCCACATCAGGTTGTCAAAGGCACCCTTGAAGTCGACAAATATACCCAATACATACTTCCTTGCGGATAGCTCCGATTCTCTTTTTACTTTCATCAACGCATCCTCCGTTGACTTTCCTTTCATGAAACCAAACTGATATTCATTCCAATCGTCCATTTTCCCCAAGACTCTTTCTATTAAAATCCTTTCCAGCAGCTTACCCAGTACCGGAAGAAGGCTAATCGGCCTGTAAGACCTTGGACTAGTCCTCGGTTTACTAGGCGACTTTAGGAGAACACAAATCTCCGCCCTCTTCCAAATTCTGGGGAAGCAGCCCTCTCTTACACACGCATTCATTAAGCTCAACAAAAATTCCGGCACAGCCAGCCATACATTCTTAACTATCTCCGCTGTGATTCCATTCAGTCCTGGCGCCTTTCCACACTTTAGCTTTCTCACTGCATTCTCTAATTCATCTTCTACCACTTCACTCGGTCTTTCATCTAAATCCATATTCTCAAAAGGCAGCCCATCCTCGGGGAAAAACTCCTTCAACAAACATTCCATACATTCACTCCACTTATTTACCATCCTTCCATCTATCTCAAGCGCACTCAGTACTTCCCTTCGCCCTTTCTTTCCCATACATATCTTGTAAACTTCTCCCCATGGATTTTCGTTTCCTTTTTCCCTGACAAACTCCCTCCAGTCCTCTTCCCTAGTAGACTTCAATGAGGCCTTATAGGTTCGAAGGACTTCACGGTACTCTCTTTCACTGTCGTTCTCATCCATACCCCTCCTCCTACTTCTTTGATATGCCTTCCTCGCACGCTTCACACGTTTCTTCAATCGTTCTAACTCATTCGTCCACCACTTCGTTCTATTCCTTTTCTTACCAGGTTTCCTGAGTACCTCATCACACACTTTCGTAATCATCTCTGTCATACATCCTGCCTTTCTACTTGCATCCATATTTTCAAAACCTTGCATACCAAGACCATCAAAGGCCCCTCCAATGGAGAACCTGAAATGATCCCAGTCCACACCTTTCATCTTCCATCTACGCTTAGCTTCATTTACACCTCGTCTTTCACTTCTATTCACTCCAATCGAGATGTGAACGATGTTGTGGTCACTGATCCCTTCTGCTAACACACACCACTGCCATTCACTATTACCCCATGGGCCCCGTACCAGAGTGACATCAATATCACTCTGGCCCATTGGTCCACTAAACGTATATAACTCACTCGGCTCATTCAATTACTCTCATATTACATTCTAAACAAAATTCACTCAGGATTTCCCCTCTCAATTCCCTTTCACGGTACCTTACACCTTCATTCTTACTAAACCACAACGGAGATGTCGCATTCGCATCCATCCCAATTATCAATCTTTCATTCTGTCCAGCTTCCATAACCCTTCTAATACTTTCAATCGTCTCATCCATATTTCCATCATGCTTACTATACACTGCCACACAACATACTTCTCCAAACTCAAACTTAACTTTAACACTAGCTACCCAATCGTTCGTACATCCAGCCATTGCAACACAGTCATAGTCTCCGTTGACCACCACCGCCGCCTTCGGGCTCGCCATTCCTGACACAACCCTAAGCGACAGCGGTAGCCCCCGGACTTCTCCATCTATCTCATATGGCTCTTGAATAAGAGCCACTTGCACCCTCTCCTCATCCATTCGTCTCGCTAATTCACCCATACATTCTCTCGATCTCTGACAGTTCAATTGCAGACACTTAAACATCATTTATCCTATCTCTTTCTTGCCTCACACACCGCTCATACTCCGGGCACTCCCTTGACATAACAGAATGCCTATCATCTACACCCGTTCCCGTACAATTCATACACCTCACTTGGTTCTCCATTCTGCAATCTTTCACCTCATGCTTCGCCGATCCACATCTTCTACACAACCTAGTACTCCTCTTACATTCTTTTGCCATGTGGTTAAACCCATAGCATTTCATACACCGCAACACGTTCGCCCATTCGTTCACCTTGTACGCTTGCCATTTATAATAAATTCGTCCATCCTTCAAGAGCATTCCCGCCATTCCCTTCGGCATTTCAAGTATCAGATTCTCAGCACTTTCCCCTCTTTTGCCCTTTCTCGCAATCACACGCACTCTACTCATATCCTCTTTCAAAATACCATGCTCACGCAATTGTTTCTCGTATACATAATCCAGCATCTCATCCACCTTGCATTCTCCTGGCACATCATAAACAATAATTTTCTGACCTATCTTCCTAGGAAGGTCCACTTTCATCCCACATTCATCAAATTTCACGCAGGATCTCAACACATCCCTATCCTCTTTCGTCGCCGTCTCAATTATCAACTTTTCATTCCTTCCTTCCCTTATACCTCTCACTAGCACATTTTCACACTCAGGCTTAACCACTTCCATTAGCTTCTTTTTCACTTGTTCACTTGTAACACCTTCACGCCCTTTCACAACCAAAACACATTCCCTGCTCTGTCTCACTGTCTGCACTTGCTCCTCTTTCTTCCTTTCCACATGCTCTCCACTCTTTTCGCTCACACCACTCGTAACCCTTGCGTACGTTCTTGCAGCCGATCTAGTTCCTTCTATCTTTCCTTTCAGTCTCTCATTTTGTACCAGCACTCTCAACATACTATCCTCATACTTCGCTACCTTATCTAAGATAAACCCACACGCATTCTTACTTATCTTATTAACATCATTCAGAACAAACTTTCGCAACTCCATACCAATCATTCTGAAATTTTCCAACAGGCTCTCCGACTCTGCACTCTTAACACTTTCGTCACTCGTGCTTTCTCGTCCCTCAGCATCACTACCGCCTGCTGAGGTACCAACACTCACTCTTCTTGCTACTACACCCTCGACCTTTTTAACCCCCCCCCCCCCCGTTGTTTTTGTTTTATTTGACATAAGAAATCCCACGCCCTGGGTCGATCTAAACGTCCCTCCACCGGGTAACGCCCATTCCGATGGAGAAGGCTAAATCCAACTGGGTGCGCCTAGTTCCCAGAGGTTTCTCGCTCATGACCAGTTACCCACTGGCCCAACTGACGTTGCCCCCGTCACCGCGCGGCATAGCTTAGGGGTTGGGGGTTTTTTATAGAGGTTTCTGCCTTCCTCCTGGACCGGGCGATTAAGCCAAGTCCCCCGCTCCCTCTACCTTTTGCATACCCTCCCAACAGGATTACTCCCGCAAGGAGGGGTCGTTGCTAAGTATAGAGGGCTTACAGTATGCGCCAGCCGCTACGTCAAGACACAGCGACAGCTCGGTTACCCCGTGGGCTCGCCACGCCCAGGTTCTATATATACGAGAGATAAGTTGGGGAGCCCCCGTCGGCCGAACAGCCGACGGGCCTACCACCAACCCTAGTGATGCCGGTCGAGACCGAGACTCTCGATTCTCTTCTCGATCTCGTCTCGAATTTCGAGACGAGACTTGAACTCACTCTCGTCTCGACTTTTCGAGACGAGATCGAGACTTGCCTTACTCTTGTCTCGATCTCGAGTCGAGATTTCTCGACTTTTCGAGAGTCTCGAATTACAATTTACAAAACTACTATTTCTTTAATACACATCTTAAGAAAACAAATAGATACATACATTTTCGTTTTTGTGGAAAACAGTGGTTTTTCGTTTAAGAAACAACGCCTAATACCTATGTACCCAATTTTTTGTCTATTATTACTATTTTGGCAATTTGCATGATTACTGTGACGACAATACGTAAGATTTATGATGCATATACGAAAGTAAACATAGGTATAACATTCAGCTTAAAACTCAGAAGCAGAAGCAAATACTTACGTATGGAAAATAAGTTATTTATGTAAACTTGAAATAACATATATGAACATGCAAAATAATTTACGTTTTTTAATACCCAGTCATTTGATTTTTACCGAAAATCTATTTTTAAGTTAAAGTTCTCTTTTAAAGAAGTATTTTTTCCTTTAAATTAACAACTGCCTTTTGCAAAAAATACGTAAACAAATAAAATTTCATGAGGTGAAAAGCCTGTGGATTTATGAATATGAGTATTATATGAAAACATTGCAAATGGTAAAAATTCATCCCAATTATTTTGGTTGTCATTTATGTAATGTTTTAAGTAATCTTTTAAAGTTAAATGTGATCTTTCTAAAGCTCCATTACTCTGAGGGTGATAGGGAGAAGACAGAATGTGTTTTGTTTGAAATAATTTCATCAGATCTTTAATTAATTTTGAAGTGAAATCAGTACCTTGGTCTGATAGTATTATTTTAGGAATTCCAAACAAAGTAATAAATATTGCTAATTCCTGTGCAACTGTCTGAGCTTCGTGATTTTGAATTGCTACTGCGTAAGAAAACTTTGTGAGATCATCCTGCATCGTTAATATAAATCTATTATTATTTAAAGTCTGTGGTAGTGGACCAACTATATCTATAGCTGATTTCTCAAAAGGTACCGTAGAAGTTGAAGTAATTTCCATTGGTGCCTTGGAAGGTTTAAAATTAGTTTTATTAACTTGGCAAGATGGACATTTTTTAATATAATTTTTGATTTCCTTTTTCATAGACTCCCATTTATAGAATTGTTTTATTCTTTTATACACTGCTCAAAATCGTACAGGGATATTTTACATAATTAAAAGTATTAAGATTATTTTCTATTTTTAAATATATTTATTAGCCTAATTAGATTATTTACAATATGATTTAACTAAAATGGTACAAAAATCAAAAAGAGAGACTTGAAAAATCAGTTAGACCTAAGTATTTAATTATAAATTATGTTAACAAAGAAACAGCCTAAAATCTAAGATGATTAAATGGAAAAGAAATCCTATAAACGGTAGCTAATAAATTTTGTAGTAACTAGTATGACCTCCACGATTATTTAACACCGCCCTAATACGGTTAAGCATGCTTAAAATTAAATGGTCAATATCTTCATGTGGTATTGCTCTCCACTCTCTTTGAAGAACTGTGAAAAGGTCTCAGTGATTATAAATATGGTCATTTGCATTTGTCACCCTTCTCTGCAACATATTCCATGCATGTTCCAAGGGATTCATATCCGGAGACTGAGGAGCCCATGGTAACAATGAAATTTGCTGTTGATCTAACTCATTTATTACAATTAGGGCAGTATGTGGACGTGCAGTATCCTGCATCAAAATAAAATTTTCACCCACCGCACCTGCATATGGCACTACGACAGGTAAAATGGCCTGTTCAATGTAAATTTGACTTGTTATATTGCCTTGGATCAAAACGAGATCCGTTTTTCCTCCAATGCTTATGCCAGCCCACACCATGATTGTACCACCTCTAAAAGAATGGACTTCCTGGAATGTATTCAAGCGATTTAAGCAGCCCGGCTGCCTCCATACTCGGATTCTTCTTGAATCGCTGTAAATACCATATCTGGATCCATCGGTGAACATTACATATGACCATTGCTCATTTGTAAAATGTTAGTGTTCTTGTGTCCATAAAAGGCGCTCTCTGCGATTCCCTATCGTTAGAGGTGGGACTCTAATGGGTCGCCTGGATTTTAACTGTACCTCGTGTAACCTATTGTGTACAGTTTGATCGCTAACCAGTACGCCATGTGTCCGATTCAACTGATTCTGAAGTTGGCGAGCAGTACGGGTTGGATTTCGTCGAGCACTAAGTTGGATGTAACGGTCTTGCACTGCGCTCGTAATCCGTGCGTTGCCATGATGTTGGTTACGTACATCACCAGTTTCCCTATAACGCCGCCATAACCGACTTACGACACTTTGTTCAACTTCAAATTCGCCTGCAACTTCAATTTGACGTCGCCCAGCTTGTAACATACCAATGGCACGTAACATTAGTTCTGGTGATAAATGTCGCCTTTCCATTGGGAAGAAAACTTAAATTTACACACAGAATTTAAATCTGTAAAATAATAATGCAAAAACTGTCGTTTTTCTACAGTTAAATGAAAAACATAAGACGCGTTATTAGAACAAATATTAAACAAATGAAGAAAACAAAAGAACATCGTGTCATTGGTAAAAATATAATATGAGAATAGCTTATACGTATTATTTTTCTAACAAATATTTGAATATAATTTATAGTTTTCATGTTACAGTTAATTATTAAAATATCCCTGTACGATTTTGAGCAGTGTATGTTCTTATAAACCCAGAATGACCGGCTAATTTCGAATCATTCTTATCTTTAAGTACCTGTAATATCTCATCCTCCGTTCGAAGAATTATTTGTTCAGTAATTAAAAGTATTGGTTTAAATTTAGTATCCTTAAACAAATAATGTATTATTTCACAAAACATATCCTTTTATAAATCCCTTTTCTTTAGACAAAAACCTGACAGCAGGGACGTGAAACAAAGATCGTTGTTTTTATTGCATGGCACCCCATCTGGATTATATTTGGTGTGAAAGTGCATGTTTTATTTAACCCTTACTCAAATATTATACAAAGAAATCATAAATCTTACGTTTTAAGTGACAAGCTAAACATCCTATTGAAAATGGTTAACACAAATGAAATAGTATTATCTAAGGAAACAAATATAAGTAAAATATAAAAATAACAAAACATCCAACTAAATGTTCAAGTATCCAACAGTAACCACAGCTTTTAAAGAGACCAAACTATCAGACATTTTATGACGTCACAGCTAGGTTTGGATAATAATTCTTTTCCCGTTTGTAGACATAAAGTCGCTTTATGCAAAATCCTTTAACAAAGCCAAGATAGCTTAACATTTTTAACTTAAATCCCGGGATGCATATTTTCAGTATGATTCATGTGTCCTTCTAATACGAATATTCTGTAACATTGTTCTTTAAATGGGGTAAACAGAACATGAGATTTTAATGACCAATGATGTTAAATTAGTAGGTAATTATATTGTGTACATACAATGGGATTTTTTAAAAACTCAATTGCAGCAGGCCGTATTCTGTCTTAATAACCTTAGAACTGTCTGTATTAAGTCAGAATACGGCCTGATGCAATTGAGTTTTTAAAAATTCACATTGTATTTATCTACACCTTTTCCAGCTGTAATTCAGAAAGAATAAAAATTAATTCAGAAGGTACCATGAGATTGAAAAAAAAATGATTCTGAGCAGGCCTTGACTAGTACAACACGATTGACTACACTGGTTCTAGAATGCCTATGAATTATAATGTGACAGTGACATTTCAAATGTAAGTCAGTTTTGCAATCTTGTTTCCAGAATTATTTAAGTTTATCGAGTAATACTAGTGAAGGATCACATTTTGAACACCCACTCTAACATGTATTCATCTTAGTTTTCAGTTTGTTCCCTAAATAAATACTGTTTTGTGTTTTAATTTATTTGACATTTATTAACCTCTAACCTACTGCCACATTTTGAAATCAGTCTTGCCAATCGTGTTGTACTAGTCAAGGCCTGCTCAGAATCATCTTTTTTTCGATCTCATGGTATTGAAGCCTTTGATTAAGTTGCGCATTTTGTATTTTGTTTTAAAAACTTAAAAACCAGCAAACCGTGCCTTGAATTAAATCTGATACGTTTTGAATTATGTCTGACTTTTTTTATTTACATCTGATGCTGAAGCTTACCACTCTTACCAGGATTGGCTCATATAACGTTTGGTGTACTTTACATGTAGGTATTTCCGAATTTTAGGCATTTGACTGTTACTGAATTAGGCCCTAAACATACTGGCGCGATCTCGACCGCGATCACTTCTGCGACCACGATCTTCCCACGTTCGGGTGTGTGCTATTTCATTTGTTTCGCGACCACGATCGCGATCAAACGCGGCCCTTATAAATTAAATGAAACAGCACACACTAGATCGCGATTGCAGAAGTGATCGCGCCAGGCGCCAGTATGTTCAGGCCTTTAGCAATTTGAATCGCATGGAGACTTTCGAGAGTCTCGAAAATCGAGAAATCTCGACTCGAGATCGAGATCGAGACGAGAGTTCATAGTCGAGATCGAGAGTAAAGCTCAAGTCTCGTCTCGAATTTCGAGACGAGATCGAGAGTAAGCCTACTCTCGTCTCGATCTCGTCTCGCGGCATCACTAACCAACCCGCTCTGCATAGCAGAACCTCCTGCGGGTAACTCGGACCATGGGGTCGTCACTCCCCAAGTCCCTCGTTTGAGAGACAAACCCTCGCCCAAAGGACCCCGTGTGGTAACTGCAAGGTAAAGAAGAGCGAGTGTTACAGGTGCGGAGACGAGAACCACAAGGCGAAGGACTGCCGTGGAAGGATGTCCTGCGCCCAGTGCAGAGCCGCCGGCAAACCGAGCGACCACAGGATGAGCGGGGAAGAGTGCCCGATCGTCTGGAGGATGCTGAGACGCGTGATCGAGAGGACGAACTACGGTGGATAGACGCCCGATACAGCAACAACAAGGTAGGGGTAACGAGGAACGTGTGTTCAAGTTCCTGCAACTTAACCTAGGTAAGGGACAAGTTGCAACCGCCGAGGTAAGAGAGCTGGCGGTGAGGGAGAAAGTGGACGTGCTCGCCATCCAAGAGCCGTACCAGGGACAGGGGAGGATATGGGGATTTGGGGTAGATTTAAGAATTTTTCAGGAGAAGGAAGCCCATCCAGGAGCGGGAATCGGAGCGGGAATCGTCGTAATAAACCCGCTCCTCAACGTGGTACAAATCGGGTGGTTATGCACATCCCACTGCATAGTGGTCTGGATCAGGGACCTCGATCTCTATGTAGTCTCGGCGATCACGGCACTAGCAGGGAAATCCGTCCTAATTGCGGTGGACTCCAATGCGAGAAATCGGACTTGGGGTGATAGGTTAACCAACGGTAGAGGTGAGTTAATGGAAGAGTTTATAGAGACAAAAGGGCTATGGTTGCTAAACGACGGAGGACAACTGAGCACGTTCTCCAACGGAAGGGCCGAATCGTGGATCGACCTGACGCTGGCAAAGGGCCTAGGAGGGCTCCAGGTGACAGGCTGGAGAGTCGAAGATGGGCGTGTCCAGAGCGACCATAGAGTCATCCGCTACGAGATCCGCTCGCAGCGAATGCAGAACGAGGGAGAGCGGCCTCGGGAGAGGCCGTCCATACGAAGGGCGGACTGGGTAAGATTTAGGAGGATTCTAGAAGACCAACTCGGCCAACCAATGGAAGAACATGCCGCGGATAGGGAAGAACTAGAAGATCAAGTAAGGTATGTAACAGACGCTTTCAGCAGGGCATCGGAGGAAGCAATTCCGAAGATCAAGAGGATGGCCAGACGGACCCCCTGGTGGACGGCGGAGCTAACCAGGGAGAAGAAGGCAGTAAACGCGGCACGAAGGGCGTACCAGAGGGAGGAACGAGACGATCACAGGGCCGAACTCAGACGTATATACCTGAGGCGAAGGAACACCTACCACCACAAGATCAAGAAGGCGAAGCAAGACAGCTGGCGAGAGTTTGTAGGCCGAACTGGGAATGAGGAACCGTTCGGCATAGTCTACAAGCTAACATGCGGTAAGTTCAGGAAGAGGGAGGGCTATATGGCGATGGTCAGCGAGGGAACGCGCGCGGTGGACTGGGAAGGATCCATGAACATCCTCCTAGACGAGCTGATCAAGACCGACCCCGTCGAAGAGGACATGGAAGAACACCGAAGAGTGAGAGCAGAGGTAAGGGAAATCCCCGACGTCGAAGATGCGGCCGAATTCAAAATGGAGGAGGCAGAAGGTGTGCTGCGGCGTCTACCCAAAGGAAAATCGCCGGGTCCAGACGGCATAGCTTACGAAATGGTAAGTGAAGCCTGGCCGGTTATAGGGGAGGCGATGCTCCGAATCTGGAACGAGTGCCTGCGGCTAGGAGTATTTCCGGACGACTGGAAGATCGGTAACCTGGTGCTCCTCCTAAAAGGGGGCGAAAGGGACAGGTCA
The DNA here is from genome assembly GCA_963082815.1 of Melanotus villosus. Taxonomy (NCBI): domain Eukaryota; kingdom Metazoa; phylum Arthropoda; class Insecta; order Coleoptera; family Elateridae; genus Melanotus; species Melanotus villosus. The sequence goes on along the minus strand of OY720421.1, from coordinate 59,188,052 downwards.
AGTCCCTCATCGTACAGGCCGATCAGCCTGCTATCGGTGCTAGGTAAGGTATTTGAAAAGCTAATTTACAGGAGACTAGAAGACAGCTTGGAAGGGGAGAACAACCCGAACCAATACGGCTTCAGGAGAGGGCGATCCACCATAGATGCGCTGGAGGAATGTAGAAGAATCGTGGAGACGTCGAGAGAAAAATACGTGCTGGGGATATTCCTGGATGTCAAAGGCGCCTTCGACACGCTCTGGTGGTCGGATGTCCTCCGGGTACTCAGGGCGAGGAGGTGCCCGAAAAATCTGTACCAGGTAATTAGAGACTATCTAACCAACAGGAAGGTCGAACTCAGGGAAGGAGAGGACACCGTCGCGAGGGACTGTCAGAGGGGCTGCCCTCAGGGGTCGATACTGGGGCCATACTTCTGGAACCTAGTATTCGACGGGAACCTCGAAGAAGACGAACCGTGGTGCAAGAAAGTGGCGTATGCGGACGACGAAGTGATCATCGTAGAAGGCAACTCCAGAGCCCAACTAGAAGACCGAGCCAGTGAAGTCCTAGGAAGAACACTGGAGTGGTGCAATCTTCACAAATTGCACCTCTCCGAAGAGAAATCGGTAGGTCTTATGCTTAAAGGTAAATTCCACCGAGGGAGGCGACCGAGGGTAAGAATGGGGAACCACCGACTGCGAATGGTGGACGAGGTAAGACATCTAGGTATATATTGGGGGGAAGGAATGACGATAATCCCTCACATGAGGGTATTGAAAGAAAGGGGGAAGATGCTAGGGATGAGCCTCAAGCGAGTCGTAAAAGCCAGATGGGGACTAAACCACAAGACCGTAGAGATCCTCCACACGGCAGTTCTCGAACCCCTCGCTCTTTACGGAGCGGAGGTCTGGTTCGACAAGCTGAATAGTAGGCTCAAGGACGGGCTAGGCACCACCCAACGTCCGATGCTTCTAGCGTCAACGAAGGCGTACAGAACGGCGTCCACGGATGCGCTGGGAGTTCTGGCGAAACGGATGCCGTTGGCACGTAGGGCAGAAGAAAGATGGTACCGGAGGAAGATACGAAGAAGGATCCCGGTGAATATAGGTGAGTTTGAATTTGATGGCAGGGAGCAGACGATCGAACAGGCTCTCGTCGAACTCCGAGAACACATCCTGAGGAAGTGGGAAACCTCGTGGAACAGGTCGGGAGATGGAAGGATCACGCACGGATTCTTCCCCAGCGTGGCAGTGAGGCTACAGATGTCATGGGTCGAGCCCTCGTTCTGGATCACCCAGCTCCTGACGGGGCACGGCGACTTCAGGGCGAAGCTGCGATCCTTCAACTTGACGGACAGGGGCGAATGCGAGTGCGGAGCGGAGGACACGAGCGCGCACCTCCTAGCAGACTGCGCGACGCAAGAGGTAGAAAGGGACAGGGGTCTGTTACAGGTCTTCGTGGAACAACGTGGAGTCAGATGGCCACCACGCCCACAGGAGCTAGTGGCAGAAGACATATACGACCGCCTCAGGGAGTTCGCCGAGAGAGTTCTGAAGAACCGGGAAGAGCAGCGCCGGCAGGAGGAGTAAGTAAGGTTAGAAGGTAGGAGTAAGTAAGGTAAGAAGGTACGTTCCTCGCTTCATTCCCCTAAAGACGTCCCTGACAACCTTCAGATGTCAGGGGGGCGGATATGCTTAACTGCTTGGTGCCGCCTAGTCTAGTCATATTCCAATAGTAGTACTTTACCTGAAACGAAATTTACAAATAATGAATTTTATCAAAGTAGGCCGATCGTTCTGAAAATTTGCATAACGCCATAACTTTTCATTCTGAACAACTTTTCTTAGTAACACATTGGCGTACTGTGAACGGAAAAGGTACTTTACCGGAAACGAAAAGAGTTTTTGCTCAATTGTAAAGGCCTACTTGATTTAAAAAAATCGAAAGTAAACTAAAAATAAGTTTCTGACCGAGCAGGGATTAATCCCAAAATATGAAATTCCAATTCGAAAATTTTTGGTAAATCATACCTATTGTCAACTCCATCCGGGGACACACTGTATAAACTTACCTCACTTACGACTTCGAAATTGTGGAAATATCACACCTCTGAGAGTAAATTAATATTTTTTTCCAATTCCGACACATAAAGTGGCATTTTAATGTGTCAAATCTCGTTATCAGAGCAACATTTTAATGTGAAGGGTGGATAAAGTGTTGCTATAAACATTTTATCCACACTTCCTTGACGACACGGTTGCTATAAACGTTTTATCCACATTTCCTTTGATGACGTGAATTTTAGAATAAAAATCATGGTGCCTTTAAATTTAGGTTGCTAGGTATTGTTTAATAAAGACATTTTATCCACTCAAGGAAATTAGCTCACTCGGCTGCGCCTCGTGAGCTAAACTTTTCCTTTCGTGGATAAAATTTCTCTTTATTCACTTGTACCATAAATAGCTATTAAACTAAATCAACCAAAGAAAATACTATTAGTCGGTCGGTATAAATTCCTTATAACAACCGAGCCAACATATTGTATTTATTTTATTTTTTACCGCCCTGATAAATAATGTCTGCATTCATTTTAAATATTCTTAAATAGTAGCGGTGTGACCGCTTTCATTTTCTATAGAAAGAAATATTACACTTTTATGACCTAAAATACTCGTACTTTTCTCAAAATTTTTTTTTCCTATAATATCTAAGGGTCCTAAGGCGCCTTCAAGACATTTATTGTCCCCTCCGCCTCCCAAAGATAGGTACGCCACTGGTACCATAAATAGCTATTAAACTAAATAAACAAAAGAAAATACATATTTAATCAGTTTGTATCTGTTTGTAATAATACGACTATGAGTTTCTTGTAAAATTTCCTTACACTTATAGCAGACCTGGTCTATTCTTCTTACGCAGTTTTATTACGAATAATTCAAATGTTTGCTATTATGCGATCATGCGATAATGCCTTAAATACTTTTCTGTTTCGACGGCACGACTTAATGCGGTCCACGGTCACGTACCGACATTTTTGGTGTCGCGGAAAACTACTAAAATGCTTGTAACTCTGTTCAATATACGAGCGCATAAAGATTACCAATGTTAAAAACTGGGAAATAGTACCAAAAAACCAGAAAAGATAAAAGAAGTTGGTAATAGTAGGACAAAAAACGATCAAGCCAAACACATATGGAAAGCAGCAATATGAAGTGTGCGAGGAATAAATAAATAAAATGAAAAGAAGAGGAGAGATAGATATTGATATGGTTGCAGTCTTTTAATTATTTCTTTTTAAAAAGAAAAAGGTGCTCCACATAAATATTACAGACTCACTTGTTATGAATTTTGAAATCTGAAATTAATAATTGAAAATTTTGACGTCTCAGGGTCGTTAAAGGATTAAGTAATATAATAATTTCAACTAAACTTTTAGAAATGCAAGATTTATTATAATCAAAACTTATTTCTAAGCTTAAAATTAACACAAAAATCTAAAACCAAAACACTCACTCATAACAACCATTCGCCGATTTTCCAAAGTCCCACTGTTCCAATTTGTTATCTATAATTTCTTCAACCAACCTCCAATTCAACTTTTTTCCAATACACCCAATTTATTATTTTCAGTTTATTTCAGCTTGTTATTACCATTTATTAATTAATCTTCAGTTTCCCGATGATAATTTACTATTGTATTATACTTTTTCTACGGAAAACTCAAAACACGTCTTTTATGTTTTATTTACTTTTAATAACTGTTGTTTTCTTCCTTCAATTTTTATCTTCTCCCTAGTTATTCCCAAAAATCTCCCATCCCTTGATTTTATTTAGAAACATTCATACTTTTACATACATGCACATAAAGTACAACTATGACTACTATTTACAACAAATTACAATACATAACAATAAATACTTAAAGTAATCTTAATTTATGTACTTTAATACTTTAATATATTAATAATAACAGCGACAAAGAAGAAATACCAAGGAGTGGAAATAACAGAAGATACCCATAAATGGATATTCATCGGATTACCAAGGAAAAGAGCAGCAGCAGGTGTAGGATATGTGATAAGCTGATAAGTAAGAAATGGATAATGAATATAACACAAAAAAAGCGATACTCAGAAAGAATACTTACTGTACAACTACAAGTTGTCGGAAGAACCATAACAATCCTAGCTGCTTACGGACTTAATGAAGATGAGAAGGCAGAAATCAAAGATTAATTTTGAGAAGAATTAATTATGATAACAAAGTAGCCAAGGTCATATCTACGCAGCTGGAGATTTGAAGGGAAGAGTGAATAAGGATATAATGGTGTAGGAGTCCTATGAATGTAAGGAGAAGAAAAACGAATTAACAATGGGATAAGATCAATGGACTCTTGTCTGCTAAATAACTAGGTAATGTAATACTGAAAACCTTATAACAGCCTAAAAAGTTTCATAAATAAATACGCATCAAGACCAAAACCAAACAGGTAAGTCTATAATAGTTAGTGTACATCCTGACAAAAAAAAAACAAAAGAAACGATGTAAATGACACGAGTTATGCGTGAACCTAAATTACACACAACAACTATACAGGGTGTTATTTAATATCATGCAGATATTTCAGGGGGTAATAGTACTCAACAAAATTAAAAAAAAAAGTTAATATACACATGATCAAAAACGCGCCATTTTCGATATACAGGGTGGCGAGGTTTCAATTTTTTTTAATAGTTTGCGTTTTGAGATAATTATTTGGAATTTAGTATAGCTACTATCTACTATCTTTTAGAACCTCTACAATAAAATGTCAAAATCATCAGCTACAGCATACAGGGTGCTACAAAAAAAACAAAAAAAAATAAAATTATTTTGACTACACTTGGTTTGTATTGATCGCTATTTTTTTAAATAACTCGAAAACGGTGACAGATACAGGAATAATGAAAAAAACCAAAAAGCTGGAGAAAAGACAGGGAATTCAATTAAGATATAAAAATTTATACAGGGTGCTCCAAAAAGAAGTTCCGGAAGGTAAAATGGTCGGTAACCCAAAGAAATGTAACACCCTGTATACTGCAACTGATGATTTTCACATTTTATTGTAGAGATTCGAAAAGATAGTAGCTATACTAAATTTCAAATAATTATCTCAAAACATTAGGGAGAAAAACGCAAAATACGAAAAAAAATTTGAAACTTCGCAACCCTGTACATATATCGAAAATGGCGCGTTTTTGATCATGTGTATATTAACATTTTTTTCTTATTTTGCCGAGTACTATCACCCCTTGAATTATCTGCATGACATTAATTTACACCCTGTATACTAATGGCGAAAATAAAAAAAGGATCCTAATGGATGTTAATCGCAGAAGGGTCACTGACGTGGGCATCTGGGCATCCAGCCGCCGCCGTGAGCTAATAGCTTTAAATATTTCAAAGTAATCAGCGAAGACCTAAAAGAGATTAACCTGATGTCGAAGTCAATCACCTTCAAATTCTCAGAGGTCGACGAATAAAGCCACCCCACTTTATGGCTCCAGGTAAATAATTTATTTATAGCGGTTTATTGCATTTTTAAAAAGGAATTATATTTTTTAAAGGTGTTTGCTAATTAAGGAATATTATTTTCAGAATGCTTTCGATGAAATCATTGGCCACATGATCGCCGGCACCGACTCATCCGATCGTGTAGGGCTGATTATCCACAGTGACAACTTTCCAGAGAAGCCCGTAGGAATTTCTTTCCGCCGGGTTGATCAGTTGTGAGCTAAGGTCGTGATGTCGGTGCTTGAGAAAATTCTGCAAAGCACCGCCGGTTTTCTTTTCTCTCAGGACGCCTTAAGACTCCAGGTGGATCGTATTTCACTCCCTGTAGGATACGGATACCTTCATTAGTAAAATAGTGTGTAAATAGCTGAAAGATTTGCAAGGTAAACCATTGTTATATAACCTAAAACGTTTTTTCTACAACATGTACAACATTTACCCGGAAAGTCTGTAAATAAAAACTGTAAATTACACTCTGTATTTGGCTTAATTTTATTTTTAAGCCGGAAATTTTGTACAAGTTATTTGTAAAAATCAAACTGCCCTTTAGACAATTAAGCCGGAAGAAACCCCCCAGTCTTTTAAAACAAGTTCGTTTATAATATTTTTTACAAAACTAAAAATAGAGGCTTTTAATTTGTTGTATACATAGCTGTCAATCAGGCTTAAAATGCAGGTAGATTCTACCGATTTACCTTTTCTGCGTATTTTTTCAGTAATTCATCTTTTAGGCGACGTCACACAGACATGATAGAACTTGGTTGGGGACAAGCTAGAACTTGGTTGTTTATTTATTCCTTTGCTTGACAAAATTAAATTAGTTGATTAAATTGATTGACCCCGTTAAAATGATCGACCTAGTTAATTTGATTAGCTAAATTGCTTTGATTAAATTGGTCTAGTTAATTCATTATGACACCTGAATAAAATTGATTAATTAATTATGACGCAGACCCCGCCGGTTCCTGGAAATCTCAGCCCTCATCGACAAGTCGGACATGTTAGAACTCGCCTTTTCATGTTGAAACTTGGTTATGGACAAGACGCCAGCTGTCTGTTTATTTAACCCGTGGGACGAAGGGAGGGGGAAGGGTGAGAGAGAGATATAGATTGATCTAATTAAATTGGTTGATTAAATTGATTGACCCGATTAAATTGATTGATTAACTTGATCTAATTAAATTGATTGACCTAATTAAATCCAAGATGGCCGCCGTTTTTAATCGAACTTTTAATCGAGCCTTTAATTGACCTAATTAAATCCAAGATGGCCGCCGTTTTTAATCGAACTTTTAATTGACCTAATTAAATGGCTTTATCCTTTGAATATGTCACATAATTAATTTAATTGGCAGTTTGATTGACCTAATTAATTTAATTGTCCTTTTAATTGACCTAATTAAAATGTCGGCACCCTTTGATTGAGCTAACAATTAAATTGATTGACCTAATTAAAAACAAAATGGCCGCCAAGCTGTCCTCCTTCTACTGATATGAAACTAAGAAGAAGAAAATGTAATTAAAAAATAAGGGTTTCATTGACATCCGATATGTACAGGTTGAAACGAAAATAGGCTCACCCCCTTCTTTTTATTATTTTTTGGAGTTGAAAAATGAACGATGTGATTTTTGTGATTACAAAGCAATTTAGTGATACTTCTAGTTTTGTCTGAAATTACCTCAACTTTTTATATTTAAATTAAACATCCTGTATATTTTTACAATTTGAAATCTGGAGGAAAATCTTAATCTGAACTTTCCCGATTTTTAAAAAAACTATAAAAAAAAGGTTTGAAATTTAATTTTTCCATCAAGGGTACCTACAAACTTTTTTCTTAGTCTCTGTAATTAAATATATAGAAATTAGATCATCGATGTTGTGTCACTATGGTATAAAATACTGGCATGCAAGGTTTCTGAAATCAGTTTTTTGACTGTAATCGAATTTTTCGTACGAGATAATAATGGCTCACTAAGTTATTCGAATAGACCATGTTTTTACCAATTGAACGGTACTAAAATATTGAAAATCCATACAGTACTCTTTGCAGATTAAACCCGAGAACGAAAAAATTTACTTTATCAAACAATTGATGGAAATTCGTTCACCTTAGAGTGCTTTGATAAAAACATTGTTTTTCTTGGTTTTTGTCAAAGCCTTCTAAGATCAAATAACTCGTTGAGTTTTGTTTTACTGCAATGTTTTATTGGTTTAAATAATCATGATAAGTGATGTGTATTCTGAAAGCTACTTGTAATAAAATAACGAATGCAAAAACAATAAAATATGCCAAATTTTTAATTTTAGAAATATAATCTTGTTTTGTTCGTTTGTTAGCTGGTCAAAATTTAGGTTTACGGGTGTCAAGGACTTCAGCGCGCGTCAACTACTATGGACACTGGCACTACCCGACTAGAATTTTTCCGAACCCAAGAGACTTCTAGGAAAAGATCTGTATCATGTCAAATATCGTATTGGCATGAAACCTACGGTTTTACTTCATATCTGAAAGAGTGAATTCATTCAGATATTGTTCCGCATTAAAAATTTCATCGACCTGACCGGGAAAGCGGGATCGAACCTGACATCTCTGGTTTATAAGGCAAGTATATTAACCTTCACGCCATCGAGAGCGGCATTGTGATTTTTTCAAAAAACTAGTCCAAGGATTCTTATTCGGTGTTTTATCTATTTAGATAGTCGATACACGCGTATTTTAAAGGTAAACTTTAATATCAAATTATTATTTTAAAGTTACATTGGAAGTGCATGTTCCATAGAAGAAGTATTGCGTATCCGTTTATAACAAGAAATCGGTGAAATAACGAAAACAAGGTTGTTGTATTTTTCACATTAAATTTAACGTATTATTAATTATTAACTAAGATTAATAATTAAAATGAATTAACAACTTCTTAGTCCTGAAAAATCACAAGTATCATCAGGGCGAAATATGCATCTTCTCCATCTACATATCATACAATTTCTCAACCATAAAATAGTTAAGGAAGCCAATAATTGAACATTACACATATATCATTAAAATTTCTATGGTACGTTTCTCATTCATTAACAATACATTCTTAACTATTTGGTCTTTAGTATAATAATTTCATACATGTTACTGACTAAGTGAAGTGGGTTATAAATAGCTTTCTAAGTATCACTGCTTACTGGTACTAATTATGTTGAAATGCATAGTTAACTATCTTTTTTAATTTTTTAAATGTAAAAATAGTGTGATTGCGTTAATGTTATACTATAATTATATTCAAGTGAAAAAGACAAACATCCAAGAACAGTTATTTTATGGCAAGAAAGTTTTAAAGATTTTTACTTATTATTTATACATGCATTATAAAACGTGCGCGGTTTTGCAATGAACTTTAGTGTTATTAAATAACCGCACTTGGTAATGGAATTCAAGAAATGTATTAAATGTCATCTGACCTTGTTATCCTAGAAAGTCATTTTATTACACATTACTATTTTACAGTCGTGTTACTACGCTGTTTCGGATACCAAAAGGCCCCTTTAGCTTAGCAAACTTTTACCTTCAATTGTTTCAATTTGGTTTTAAATGAAAATCAATCGTTTCCGTATAACTGAAAACATTGCAAGACACGTTAATTTTTTGAATTGCATTGCCAAATCCAATTAGATTAAATCTAATCTAATAAATCTAATGCCTAAAATAGTTGGTTCAACATTTATTCATACAAATAACTATAGGTATATTCACGTTTACATTAATTTCTTTTTTTTTTTGTTTCTGAAGCATATAGGCATGTAGGTGCTAAGTAAGTACGTTGTTGATTGCTATGGCCAGTCGCAGTATCGAACTAGACCCTGGTGCTGGAAATATTTGTCGCATTCTAGGCTAGAATTTCAGAGATTTTTCATTAACAAAATTAAATATGTCACTGACCTAAATTGGAATTTGCACCTAATTTATTTTACAATTTTAATTTACAAAAAAACATTCTAACCTCGTGATTTGTTTTAGTAGGCAAGAATCGCTAATGGATTTCCAGGTTTGAAAGGATGTATTCAGCATAAAGGTTAATATCTAAAACTCCGAAAGTTTGTAAAGTTTCATTCTTGTATTTTATGAAATTTAAAAATATAGAAAAATATTACCGCCTCAGTGGTTCAAATCCCTGCGGAGGGAATATTTTTCTGTATACCGGGTGTCAACGAAACCTGGGGCACCCCCATAAATTCTTTATTTTTTAAGATAGCTAAATGAAATTTGGTATATGTAATATACTCTTTAAATGGCATTTGCTGACATAGGAAGCAAGTTTCTGTCACTTCCGGTTTAGCCGGAATTGACATAAACTTTGTTATTTTAAATGGAACACCCTGTATATTTATACATTTTTGGAATCTCCATTCAATTTTACGTATCAAGTTCGAGACATTTTGATGACAAAGTAAATTTTTGCAGAAATTAATCTAGAGTGCCATGACTTACGCAAAATGAAAGTCAAGGTGCCCCAACACTCGAGACAAATTGTTTTAGAACTTTAACTATTTTAGTTGCTGTATTAGAATGGCCTAAAGTTGGCAAAAATGCTTTTTCGAGAATAACTCTATTTTTTCAAATGGCACTAGGGTGGGACACTAGGATATTAAAAACGATCGTTTTTCAAGGATTTTATTGATACCAATAACGCGGGATTAATATGAAAATTTAATTCGGAATAACACTCTCCGTTCAAAAAAACCGTATTTTGGACATTTAAATCTAGACTCTGGTTTTCAAAACAAGTAAAACAAATGAAATGCACAAAAACGTGACAGACTTGCTACAGTTTAAGTGCTAAAATAATTTGTTTTGAGTGTCGTAGCACCCTGACTTCCATTTTACGCAGGTCATGGAATTCTAGATTTATAAATAAACTCTTCTGCGTGTATTTACTTTGTCATCAAAATGTTTCAAACTTGATACTACCACATGTAAAATTGAATGGAGATTCCAAAAATGTATAAATATACGGGGTGTTCCATTTAAAATAACAAAGTTGATGTCAATTCCGGTGAAACCGGAAGTGACAGAAACTTGTTTCCTATGTCAAAAAATGCCATTTAGAGAGTATATTACACATCCCAAATTTCATTTCGATATCTTAAAAAATAAAAAATTTATGGGGGTGCCCCAGGTTTCGTTGACACCCGGTATAGGACCTATAAAATTCATTAGAATACATTCAAAATATTTAAGCTACACGTCGATCTTTTGTGTAATGAAGCTGAATTTCATTCGGGAAGTTCATCCTTGACAATACTGGAAACACCAGAATGGACGAAACGAGGAATCAGGATGTAAGCGGACAATGTAGAATAGTAGGTATTATAAAATTCAGTACAAGATGCAGGAAAGAATGGGACAGCCATGTAGAACGGACAGGAAATAATCGTTTACGTATAACTATCTCTCGCGATCTAAAACCTGGGGGGCAAATGAGGAATAGGAAGGTGAATAAAACGATGGGCTGCCATCATCGATGGGCACATCATAAATGCAGGAAGAAAAATAGGATAGATCATAACATAAAAGACGAAGAAAGGAACGTCATTTCCGTATGCAGGTTAGTATGCATTTTCCTGGCCTGCAAAATTCATACAGCAGCTCTAAACTATGTGGGGTAGTAATTAAATTCAACAGGGTGTCAAGGTGCCCATGGTCTCTAATTAGGTAAAGGGTGAAGGGGTGGGAATAATAATAGCTTTTAGGGTGCGAATAAGCTTAGACTTTATCAGTGGTTGGAGAATTGACCTTGACATCAAAATGTGGTGGGAGGTGGTCTCAGAAGTCTCACTTTTGCACTACTCTCCGGGTCTGTATCACGGTGTCTTATCAGGTATTGCAGTTGGAATAACCTTCTGCAGTTCTGGAGATCTGAGAATCTTCCAACTTGATTGTCTGGGTACGGGTTCTGTTCTATTCCCAAATTGATCGGACGAACACTTGCCGGAGAGAACATCTGTTTTCTCCCTTTTCGCGACGTCCTGGTTACCCGTAAACCGAGTGGTTTTCACACTCTAGTTATCGCAAACCCACACACACGGATAGGTATCTTCGCGCCAACTCACATCATCATCCGGCACAAAAGCTCTCCGTAATCAATTCCCTCGTTCATCGTGCTATCACAGTGTCCCAACCCGACATAAGAAAATCTCGTCAAGAATGGGTATAACAAAAGCGATGTTAGAAAAGTCATCCAAAAACAATTACATCCCGCAAACTCCTCAAAATACCTGTACACCCCAGGCTACCGCTTTCTTACTCTGCATTCGCCATGTTACTGATCGCATAGGTAGGATTCTCAAAAAACATAACATCAAAACCATCTTCAAACCGCCTCCAAAGGTGTCACAGTTACTCCCTTCAGTAAAAGATAAGTCTCAACCCTTGTCATCAAGAGGCGTCTATAGTATCCCCTGTTCTTGTGGTTTCCTGCATTGGAGAAACTGGTCGCTCAGTACACACACGTATCTGTGAACACAAACGTTACTTGAAATCTGGTCTTCTCTCACACTCAGCTGTTGCTGAACATTATCACACAACTGGCCATAAGATCTTGTTCGAAAAATCGTCGATCATCGCCAATGCCCCTTATTTTTTCCTCGCGCTATGTCTGACCACGAGGCTTCGCCTCTCGGTCATACATAAGCCCTCGGTTGCAATGGAACATTTCCCACTTCGGATGTAATGCACTATTACACATAAATAGAATACTATACTTTTTCTATGACTATTTACTTTTCTTACTGGAAACAATTATTTTTTTTTTTTAGTATGTTTCTAAGCCGGTTCAGCAGTCAATTGCTATTCACAGCTGAGTGCACTTTGATATTTTGACGGTTTTAATCTCACTAAGAAGGACTGTTTTAGAGCCTCCATCACTAAGTTTTATTTGTTCACACACGTTTGTTATGTTATATGTTAAACACTAATCACTGATTTCCTCCTCGGATGTGTTAGACAAATACAAGTCCTGCGTTAGCTTTCTTTTCAGACGTTTGTGTATGTTTTTTTGTCCTGTAATATTGGTCACTGAGCTTGGACATTGGTTGATGTTAAAGAAATATTTTCTGGCGGTTTTCTTGATGAATTCGTGTATGGTGAGTACTCCAGTTTCTTTGTGTATTTGAGTATTTCTTATGAACCATTCTGCGTTTAAAATTGTGCGTAATACTTTGTTCTGAAAACGTTGAACTTTGTTTAGATGTGTTTTCGGAGCTGTTCCCCAGATCGTGCAAGCGTACATTATTATGGGTCTTATAATTGATTGATATATTAATATTCCACATTCGTGTTTTACTGTTGATTTTCGGTTCATGATAGGAAACATTAGTGAATATCTGTTGTGGCATTCGTTTATCTTTTTATTTATGTGGATACCCCATATCAGTCTTCTGTCAAGGTATACTCCAAGGTATTTTACTGCGCTATCAGGTGGGTTCCATCCTATCTCTTGGTTGTTTATTTTGATATTAGGAGGATTACTTGGTCTCCGTAAGGTAAAAATTTTTGTAGTTCACTGATGTATCGCATGTAATTGGGTATTTTCCATTTCTTTCAATTTTCGTTATATTCATGTTTCTACTCAGAAACATACGCCACTAACGGCCTAAACATATTAAAAACATGTTTATTGAGAGTTTTTTTGGCAAAAATCGATTTAGAAAATTCCTTAAAATTGGCTATTTCAAACCCGCTTCCGAAACGCATCTCATTGGCTATGACTGTCGTGACGTCACCGGCCATATAAATGGCGTCTACTACCTTGTTTTAACGTGGTCTCAACGTAAGGAAGATCGTCTCCGTGTCTTATTGCGCTGTTTGCGAATTTTTTGAGTAAAAAATGGCATCAGTTGGTTTTGTGAAAGCCTCATCCAACAATTTACCATCTGTAGATATGTTTATTTTGGTGGAATTCATGAAAAACGACGAGCGGTTCAATGCAGCAAAACTAAGGGGAGCAAAGGCTACTGCGTAAGTATTTTATGATACTGTTGGAATATACCTAATGTAATTATTAAAGTTATTATTATTTAACGGTATTTATTCAGAAATAAACACAAGGAATTGTTACTGGTTTGGTAGGTAGGTATATTACCTATAAGTTAGTTAGGCTATGCAGGAGTACCTAATTCTTGTTTTAGTGTTTTGTTTACTTATAAACTTATAACATATGGAAATCGTCACTAATTGTTGGAAAACTGGAGGAATACGTGAAAAGTTACTGAAAAAATTTAATTTTTTTGAATTTGAGCCTATATTTAGCTTTAAATCGGGAGATTTTGGCTTGGTGTCCACTTATATTAACTAAGTTCGATGGATTTTCGGTGCTTTACAGGTAATAGGCGCCTGAATATTATCTTCAGCAAAAAATAAACAAATAAGGACAGCTGCTTTTAACTAAAATAATCGAGCGGTTACAGAGGGATTGTTAAATAATATTAATAATTTTTTTATGCAATATAAGCCCCACAAAATTAAAATTTATTAAACCTACTGCTTCGAAGGAGTTCCATAAACAATTGAAAGAGACGCAATTACCTAATTTAGTTTTAACTTCAATCTAATTTACCTTTATTTATGTAACGCGTTTACATCCACTGGCAGTATTTAAGTTCGGTGAATTTTTGGTGATTTGCAGGTAATGGGTGCCTTAATATTATGTTCAGTAAAATATGAACAATTACGGTTCAGTTGTTTTCAGCTTAAAAGGCGCGCCCCTTGATTCAATTTTTACTTCCTTCGAGGACATCTTATCATTCCTTCGCAGTACTAATTTCTTCCAATCTTTGCTGCTATACATTGAAATGATCTTGGCAACAATAAAATGTGGATTTTGATTTTGGAAAATCACGTCTCACAGCTTTAAACCACATTTTTCTGCGTGCGTAATCCTTTGGCACCGTCAGAATTTTTTTCCTGGTGTACTCACAGAAGTACTTGTGCAAGCTGGCACAAGACACCACTTATTTTGCTTACTCTCCATTTGTGTTGAATGTAAATAAAAACGACTGAATTACTTTCCAAAAAGGCGAACAAATACCACAGGAAACACGAAATAAACCATACGAACTGTGGGACAGCTGTGTAAAGATATGGCCGGTGACGTCATGTCCAACAACGTGACGTTGATCACACTGTCGGGCGTTTACGCGGAAAGTTTTTAGTTTTGAACTTAAATAATTTTTTTCTTCAAAAATTCAAGCTGCATTGTTTTTTTAATTAGGTTTTGGTGATATGCTACCAATAATCTAACGTTTGAAACACAATTTGAAAAATGAGAAAATACCCAATTATTAATACGGAGCTGATCCAGTTCCTGTTTTACTTCTCTCATTATTCGATTTAGTTGTAAACAATTATTTTGAATAAAACAATCGCGGCGCATGATGTACCCATACTGAATATTAATGCAACTGTAAAATAAAGGATTTGCAGCTATGGGATTAACAAAAAGCCGGGAGTAATGAAATCTGCAGTTTTATGATTGGGCACAGCCTGTGAGTTTTAAGTAATAATGCAACGGTTTAAATAATATAAGCTATTAATTATTATTTAACAGGAAACATGTATATAATGGACGCATTATTTAGATGCCACGTCCATTATTAGATGGCAATGAAAAAATAGGTTTTTTTTATTTTAGGGAAATTTCTTATTTTTTCTATTTTTATTAAAAGAAAAATAAACACCTGATAGATTTTGGTTTTTAAAAGTCTTAAACATAGGTACTTTCTGTTTATATTTAGAGAATGACAAGGTAATTCATTGGAAGGCTTTATAGATACGAGTATATTCAGAGATATCTTTCCCTGTAATTATCATACGACAATAAAAACGTAATTGCTAAATAATATTATCTTGAAAAAATACATAAAAATGAATTTTTTCGAAACACAAAGAATCTACCGCAGCAAACAACACCTGTAACTAGATAGTTTGTACTAAATACATACTTTAACTTATAAAACTCTTATAAAAAAATAGAAAACTTAGAATAATAGTTAATTAAAGGTTTTACTAATAAATGATTAGTAAATATGTTAACAAATTTGACATATATTTTTTGTGTTTTTTAAGTGCGTAATAAAGTACCCGATCCAAAAATATACTTAAAAGTTATAACCTTACTAAAAAATTCAGTAATCAATAAAGTTGTCCATAGTTAAAGTTAACCCTTTGTTTATTTTTTGTCAATAATTTACTGCCGAACTATAGAAACGTGTACAATTGATTAATGTTTGTAATCTTTAGTTCAAATTGAAATCTTACAAATGATGTTTAACACAATGTGGGAAAGAAATTGTAAATATTCATAAAAATTAAAATTTTAAAACTTACGTTTGCATATGCA
Organism: Melanotus villosus; assembly: GCA_963082815.1. Classification (NCBI taxonomy): domain Eukaryota; kingdom Metazoa; phylum Arthropoda; class Insecta; order Coleoptera; family Elateridae; genus Melanotus; species Melanotus villosus. Next base: position 59,172,133 of record OY720421.1, on the reverse strand, counting down.
ATTTTTTCGAGCGTTTGAACTGTCTGTATTACTCCAACCGATTACCTGGAATATTTTCATGCTAAAATATCTGGCAATTACTTTACTGTTACAGACTTAAAAAATTCTGTTATTTATAAAGACTGTTTTGTACCAAATACGAAGGTAAGTACCCTTTTATTAATTGATGGCCAGCTGTATAAACGCGTATCATTTTTAACGTATTGGGGCTTTTAGAAAGTATCGCATTTTTTTACTTGTATATCGTATCAATATATGAAATTTATATGATGTTTATCAAAATAACCTAGAGCTAGTGATTCATAACTCATAAAAAAACGTAACATAATATAAAAATAATGAGATAAAATAGGTACTTGTGCAAATACAATACATACTTACAAATCGAAAAATTTTAATCGAAAGTTTTACGTGAATGAAACTTTTTCTAACACGATAATACGTAACAGGTAATTTCTTATTCTGATTGGGAATAAGATAACAAAGATTAATTTAAAGATGATACTTTTGCTACGTAGAATCTGTCATAAATGTTAAATCAGAGAGATATTACAAAGAAAATTGAAGGGAAATCGATAAAATTAATTTAGATTTTAAATTGAGAAATTGGTAGTACAGGGTGGCCCATTTTCGATGTTTTTAAATGGGAAGTACCCTTAATATCGGAGATAGGCAAAAACTGATGTCGAAGTCCAGGGCTCTTTTTTGGTGCTGGTTCAAGTACCGAAAACAAAATTCCGCTATGTTTTGTTATTTTTTAGTTATAGCCCAAAATTCAAAATTTGGCCATATCGAAAACTTTAAATAACTCTCTTGGTTTTGAAGATATCCAAAAACGGTAAAAACATTCTACAGGCCCTTTTTCAAGTATAGTTAATTCAGATATTTCCTAATTTTCATGTTTTAAGAATTATGACATAAAGTTGGTATTTTTTAAATACAAGTTGTAGTTGGCCATGAAACCATTAAATTGCATATTTTTTGTGCTTTCCGAAAATATATAGTTTATAGGGGTTAAATGCAGTTACAATACCTTTTTTGAACAAAATCAGATTAAGTATATGATGTTGTCAGCAATTAGTAGGCCATGGTTCATGATAGCAATAAATAAAAGCTAATAGAGCGGGTGCATGTGACGGCACTAGGAACATAATAACGCGCCCGACTGAAAATGAACGACAGTTTGGAAAGTTAATAAAACTAAATAATTAATTTAATATTTTGTAGAAAATCTCGCGTTATCTTTAACAGCTTTTAATTGTCTTGACATATGGAGATTTTACAAGTTTCTACGTATAACCTGGCAAATTTTTTCGCTTCTTGTTTTCCAGAGCTTTTCTCTAACTGCTTTCTCTGGGAAATATCACGTTCCCTAATACTCTTTTTAATTCACGATAAAATTTTCAATTGCGTTCGTATCAGCTGACCCCGGGGGAAATGTTAGGTAACTGAAAATTTCGTAATTATGTAGGCTAAACCATCCCTCATTTGGTTAAACACATCTTTATTCGGTTTGATATTGTAATATGCAATATTTCCTTTTTGGTAAAATTAGTATACCGGTGCATACAAATATACCCTTTGTTTACCCTACAAGTGTTCAGCTGATGGCCTAGTGACGTCACATGCAACCGCTCTATTACTTTTTGGTTTGCTATCATGAACCATGGCCTACTAATTATTGCTAACAACATATAATCTATTTTGTTTGAAAAAGGTCTTGTTACTGCAGTTAACCCCTATAAACTATATATTTTCGGAAAGCAGAAAAAATATGCAATTTGATGGTGTCATGACTAACTACGACTTATATTTAAAAAATACCAACTTTATGTCATAATTCTTAAAACATGAAAATTAGAAGATATCTGAATTGACTGTCATATTTTACTTAAAAAAGTGCCTGTAGAATGTTTTTACCGTTTTTGGATATCTTCAAAACCAAGAGAGTTATTTAAAGTTTTCGATATGGTCAAATTTTGAATTTTGGGCTATAACTAAAAAATAACAAAAGATAGCCGAATTTTGTTTTCGGGACTTGAACCTACATCAAAAAAGAGCCCTGGACTCCGACATCAGTTTTTGTCTATCTCCGATATTAAGGGTACCTACTTCCCATTTAAAAACATCGTAAATGGGCCACCCTGTACAATATTAAAAGATAAGTGGAGTATACGTGACTCGCATGCGGGCCGGATTGTGCATTTCACGTAAGACCACATACGCTAATGCACCAGCCTCAACACCGAAAGGTATATAAGAGGTAAACGATTACTTATACTTATTTATCGCAACGCCAATAACAGCATAAAATAACAATTAATAACTCTTCATTTAAGTAAAAATTGGTTAATTTTGGTGTAAACTAAGTAAATTGTTTTGATGAGGAGACACTTTGTTTTGAAAAATAACGGCCCTAGGGAAGTGGGGGAATCCCAGTCGGGTGGGTAATTCCGGTCACTTGAAATGCTACGGTGTAAACGTACTCAGCTTGTTCACCATCGTGCTGCTATCTAATAATCGACGGTCAAAGTTAAATGCACGTGGTTTCGCTGTGAGCACTCCATTGAATGGCCGTAATTGAAGCGCAACGTTTTTGCTCTCTTTTGTTATAACTTTCTGGCGAACTGAAACGACCGTAAGTACCAAAACATATTATTTTTTTGCATGCCCTTATATGGTACTTTCTCTGTAGTCATTGCTCTAATGATTCCTGTGTTTGTAGGCGTCTAAATCACGAAGATTAATTTTAGAGTTAGGTTTTTTGTTGAAAGTAGCTATCGGGTAATGCCGGTCAAAACATTTGGGGCAATACCAGTCATGACCGGTATTATCCGACAGACGTAGTAGTTATATTAGTTATTAATAATGGACTACATGTTTAATTTTAACAAAGCTGATTATGCTTTATTTATTACAGATGCCTAGAATTTACATTAAAAAAGGAGAAAAAGCTAAGTGGACTGCAGAGCAACTTCAAAATGCGCTGCTTTTTATCGACGAAGGTAACTCAATTCGATTGGCAAGCAAAAAATATCACATTCCATTTAGGACACTGCAGGAAAGAAAATCAAAAAACAAAAAGACTGCTCCACGTATGGGAAGACAAACCACCTTACCTTTGGAGGATGAAGCTGCTCTAGCTGAAAGGATAAAATATATGGAAGATCTATTTTATGGTGTTAGTCCCCAAGAAGTTCGACGAATTGCTTACGAATACGTAACTGCTAACAATATAAAGCACAACTTTAGCAACGTATCCAAAATGGCAGGGAAAGACTGGTTCTACGCATTTTTAAGAAGAAATCCAACGATCAGTGTTCGAAAACCGGAAGCAACCAGCCTTAATCGAATAACTGCCTTTAACCGAGATGAGGTTAGAGTTAGAGTTAGAGTCATTAATGTCCGAAATCCAGTTCCATCCAAATTATATATAGTGTCCGCAAAAAGGAGGTCAATCCGTTAACCACATGTTCCTTGAGCAAAAATAATATGACTTTTATAATGCCATTTTTGATTTTAGATCCACACGTGCGATGTACAGGGCGTCAAAGTTTGAAATTTAAAACTGATTATTTTTAATAAATGAAGTATTTAATAAGCTATCAACTTCAAATTTGGTACAGAGCTTCAACATAAATAGTCACATCTTTTGAGAAAAGCAAAACAAAAACAACGGTCAAATAATCAAAATACGGGGGGTGCAGTACCCACTGACCTCCCCTGTTTTTTAGTACCTACGCCAGTGACTTCCAAGCTATTTTTTTTTTAGATAATCATGCATTTTGGATTATTTTTTGTCTCTTATCAAATTTTGATAAAATCGTTCGTTTTAGAGAGAACTTGAAAAGTACTGGTCCTTGATACGCGGTTTACGGCAATCTCATACATATCTAATACTAGATTAAAAAAATTAAAAAAAAATGGCATTATAAAAGTCATATTATTTTTTCTCAAGGAATATGTGCCTTGAGAAAAAATAATATGACTTTTATACTGCCATTTTTTTTTAAATTTTGTTATTCTAGTATTAGATACGTATGAGATTGCCGTAAACCGCGTATCAAGGACCAGTACTTTTCAAGTTCTCTCTAAAACGAACGATTTTATCAAAATTTGATCAGAGACAAAAAATAATCCAAAATGCATGATTATCTCAAAAAAAATAGCTTGGAAGTCACTGGCGTAGGTACTAAAAAACAGGGGAGGTCAGTGGGTACTGCACCCCCCGTATTTTGATTATTTGACCGTTGTTTTCGTTTTGCTTTTCTCAAAAGATGTGACTATTTATGTTGAAGCTCTGTACCAAATTTGAAGTTGATAGCTTATTAATTACTTCATTTATTAAAAATAATCAGTTTTAAATTTCAAACTTTGACGCCCTGTACATCGCACGTGTGGATCTAAAATCAAAAATGGCATTATAAAAGTCATATTATTTTTGCTCAAGGAATATGTGGTTAACGGATTGACCTCCTTTTTGCGGACACTCTGTATAATGTCGACGAAACAGGAATATCGACCGTTCAAGATCCCGGAACCATTGTAGCGACTAAAGGCAAAAAGCGTATTGGTTCTGTAACAAGCTGGGAGAGAGGAAAAACCATTACAGTTATTTGCTGCATGAATGCAGCCGGAGGATACATTCCTCCCCTCTTCATCTTTCCGAGGAAAAGGTTGTCTCCGCTTCTGTCGAAAGATGGACCACCGTGTGCTGCCTATAAATGTTCGCATAATGGCTGGTCAAATGAGGAGTTATTTTATCAATGGGTCGAACACTTTATACAGTATTCGAAATGCACTAAAGAAACCCGTGCTTTACTTATACTAGATAACCATAGCCGCCACATAACTTTAAAAACTTACAATTTGTGCAGAGACAATGGAATTTGCATGTTATCGTTACCACCGCATGCATCACATAGGATGCAACCATTGGATGTCACTTTATATTCACCACTAAAAGCTGCTTTCCGCAGAGAATGCGATTTGTATATGAAATCAAAGGCACTATTAAAAATAACTCCTTGCGATTTGGCAGGGCTTTTTAATAGAGCCTATTCGAGAGTTGCAACAATGGCTATTGGGAAAACCGGAATATATCCGATAAATCCTAATATATTTACGGATGAGGATTTTTTGGCAAAAGATACCTTCAACATCGCAAACACTACCGAACCCATGGTAATTACAGAAAATGTTGAAGACACTTCTATTGATGATTCCGTCAACACAGGCCACTCAACATCAGGCATAGACCCAGGTCCATCAACATCAGGCATAGAAGCAGGTTTAAATGCAGGTCCGTCAACTTCCAGACAGCTTACTCCATTTTTCCAAGATAATTCGCCTCACCCATCCACCTCCACTGGGTTAAAAATGACTGCTAGTATATCTGCGGTATCATTTTACAATTTATTACCAGTTCCATCGGCCGGCACTCCTAAAAAATCAGCTAGTCGCGCTAAACAACATTCACAGATATTAACAGTGACTCCTTTGAAGGAGCAGTTGGAAGAACAGGCAAGAAAAAAGAAGGCGAAAGAAGAAAAAGGAAAGAAAAAAGAAAATGCAGAAAAAGGAAAGAAAAAAGCAAATGCAGAAAAAGGAAAAAGACGAAACGTTATAATAAAAAAGAAAAAAGGTTTCAAGAAAAACTTAAAGAAAATGTTGGAAATAAGCGACTCAGAAGATGAAGATATAGACGAAAAAAATCTGTGTCAAGATGATGACTTAGATGATATAGAAAACGGAGACAATGATGAGTTATGTTTTATTTGCGATGAATATGGAAAAGGAGGTGAGCTTTGGTATCGCTGTACGGTGTGTGGCCTTTGGGTTCATGAATTATGCAGTGGGTGGGACACTCCTGAAAACTACAAATGCGATATTTGTATAAGAAAGTAGGACTCTTATGTTCCCTTTATTTTTTTTATTCTGTTTCAGTTTATATGCTTAATTTTCATGTTTTTTTTATAAGATCTTATAAAAATGTATAAGAACTTTGAGCATTAATAATATATTACTTTATTATAAATTTATGTGCTTTATTTCTTTCTTATTTTCAAAAATAAATCTTAAAGTCATTTTTCCTATTTAAAAAGCATTAAAAATGGACTGACCGGAATTACCCGCAGGGTGGGGGAAAACTGGTCAACGACACCTCATTAGTCAGGTCCTAACTTCTCCTTTGGGGTCAATTATTTTGATTTAAACGGAAAACCATGGTCTAGTGGAGGGATCAGGCTATCTCCTACTCTATTTACATATAACAAAAGACTAATATTTTATCAACTATACGTAATCTAGCTTAAGTGACCGCCATTCCCCCATTCTCCCCTATCCTATATTTACCGCAATATCAATAACAACCAACATAACATAACAATTAATTACTCTTCATTTAAGTAAAAATTTGTTAATTTTGGTGTAAACTAGGTACATTTTTTTAATGAACAGTTCGGTTTTATGCCATCTAAACAAATATTTAGGAGTTTAGATCCAGTTTTGGTTTCTATTCACTCACATTCACAATATGTACTTTTTTCTTTTTCCAACGTGACATTTTTAAAGCGACACTCCAATACACAATAATAAACTGCATGTGAATTTTTATGTTTTTTCGGTATCTTTTGAGTAAAACGTTGTAGAGGCTGAAGACAATGTATTTTAACTCGCCAGCAAAACACAAATTTGCTTTGCAACTAAACTTGATGAGATTTGTTGGAATATCATTAAGAGACGAGGAAACAATATGGTACAAAATATATGCATGGATCGCTTTAAGTGTAGTTTTATCTTTGCCATTTATAACTACACACGCTATTTGCGTGAACATGGATGGATTCAACAATTTAATAGAAGATATAGCTCTTGATACAGCCTTCACGTCTGGTACGTAATTACATAAAATTACTATTTATTACTTCTAAAATCAATTTGCAGTCTTTATTAAAGTAATAATAACACTCTGGATTCGTAAACGACTTATAATGACTTTAAAACTATTACAAAATGATAATTTTATTTTTAATACGAAGAATGAAAAACAGGAAGACGAAAAGTTAATGGAAAAATTCACAAAATTCGCAAATTGTCAGGTTTGTTAATATTATATTAGGTATGTTTTTCTTTTGTTTGTTATTTACAAAAAGTCTACACATAGGTAGTAGGTACACATTCATTCTTCAATATGTAACGTATAACGTTGGGTGACCTAAAGCACTAGAATTTCGGAACCCAATAGTAACAAAATTTCGCTTAAATGGTGAAAGAGCTTGCTCATAAGGAATTAATTCAGTTTTTGTTTTTCGAAGTTCGCAAAAGCTAAAACGTGCCAGTTTCTGTGAAACGAAATAATTTGTTTGTTGTAGAAATAGTTATTTTCGTATCAAGTGTCGAAAGTAGCAAATATCATGCGAGTGTTTATAATAGATATTATACGAGTGCGGAGCGTAGCGGAGCACGAGTAGATGTATTATAAACACGATCGGAGATATTTGCCTTTCGAACGAGTTACGAACACTATTTTTCCCACGACCAAAAATGTACACGTCAAAAAGTAACAATGACAGTTTAGATAAAACGACCGTCATTTTATGTTTTGAACCGGCCGCAGCTTCCTATTATTGCGCAAACTGTGCGATATATCCCTATACGTGTTCATATCGCACGGGTTCTTCATTTGTTTTGCGAAAGTAAATCGCACAGACGATATTGTCAACTTTCGCGCCTGCTTTTTTGTGCGTAAGGAGCGACTTTCTTATATGGTAGTGGGAAATAGTTATTTTCGTATCAAGTGTCGAAAGTAGCAAATATCAAGCGAGTGTTTATAAATAGATATACGAGTGCGGAGCGTAGCGTAGCACGAGTAGAAATATTTATAAACACGAGCGGAGATATTTGCCTTTCGAACGAGTTACGAACACTATTTTTCCCACGACCAAAAATGTACATGTCAAAAAGTAACACTGACAGTTCAGGTAAAACGACCGTCATTTTTTGTTTTGAAGCGGCCGCAGCTTCCTATTATTGCGCAAACTGTGCGATATATCCCTATACGTGTTCATATCGCACGGGTTGTTCATTTGTTTTGCGAAAGTCAATCGCACGGGTGATATTGTCAACTTTCGCGCCTAGTTTGTTGTGCGTTAGGAGCGACTTTCTTATATGGTCGTGGGAAAATATTATTAATTGTATTCATTTTTACATACTATTACATTTTCTAATACTTTCGTAATACAATATCATAACAATTTGCACTTGACTAAATGAAATGTAATTATCGTTGTTACAGAGATGGTTACTTTTCTTTTCATACATACATACATACATAATCCGGTCCTCTTGTACCCTAAGGGCTTAAGGTAAAGTTGTGCTTAGCGATACGATATATCGATACCATATCTGTTCAGTAAATAAGCAAACAATATCGATACACAATTTAAATATCGATATAGGATCGATATGTATCGTTATAATTATTATTTTTTGCGTTTCGCATTTTTACAAAATAATTTCTAAGTTTTTTACATACAGTTGTTTTAATATTTATAAGCCGACTTTACCCGATCGATGTCGTACAAGTTTACTCTTGTAATTGTTTCTTTTATGAAACTGCTTGCTGATTGGTTGACGTTCACACAGCTGATGTCTAGCATGGTATCTCTGGTCTCTGGGTTCTGGTTCTGCCATTATTCTCCTTTAATTTATGACATTTGTTATGCAGTTTCAATACATGCCTTAATATTAATTTGCGATTTATTTATAAAAAATATCGCATCGGTATCGATAATTACCAAGAAATACAATATCGATACAATAACTAAATATCGATATTGTATCGAATTTCAAAAATATCGATAAGCACAACTCTACCCTAAGGCGTCGAGGAAACTTTTCTTTTCTATGAATATTTAAATAATTTAAGAATAATTACTTTAACTCTCAGAAAAATCGTATGAAGTCATTTTATTATGTATGTGTGTTGATATGTATCCTGAACTCAACTAACTCTGTGTAGGAAACCTTTATGAACAACAAGGAGCCAAGCAGGACAATTTGGTAGACCGATACGTGTGTAAAATTATACGGCTTACTTCAAGCGCAAGTTATATACAGGGTTGTCCTTAAGTAATGGGACATAGACCGACAGCAGATTCGTGTGGTATTACGATTTACCTAGGATTACCTTAGTCCAAAAGTGAATATTAAAAGAGATGCACAGTGTTAAAGTCAACATTTTTATTTTAATTTTCTTCCACAATTTCTAAAGTTTTCGAAATATTCATAAGAAAATCGGTAAAACTAACTTCTTTAGAATGGGATTTAAAAAGAGCCTTAGCTTTTTTATACTTAAAGTTATGGTAGAATTACTTTAAAGAACAATTGCCTTCTCTTTTGTATGTAAAAAGGCACACTATTTAAATGTTGCTAACCATTTCCAAGATATTTGCTATTGAAGCAATTGATGCAACATTTTATTTATAATTTGGGTAGCCTTTAATGCAGTAGGTTGAATTTAAAACAACAATTTTGGTCAATTTTCGTCAAAAACAAGTAATTGTATAAGGTATAAGGGTATTACGTGTAGCAAAAGTAACATTATTTTAGCAGCTACATTAAAATCGAAGACGGTTTATTATCACTCTTCGCTCATCTTAAAAATGGTATCTTCACCAATTCCTTGCTTCGAAAACTTTTAAAATTATAGAAAGAAAATTAAAATTATAATTTTGATTTTTGACAACTTTTATCTAGAAGAATCTACTGTTGCGCCATTACTTAAGGAGCACTCTTTATAGTTTGGGTGGAATACGCGAAGGTTTTTCATACTATGTTCAATCTCTTGGTGGTAGTCTTCCATCCAGATATAGAGAAATGCGCTGAAAATCTAAAGCTGTCTTGGAAAATGAGATTTGCCGTAACATCCTTCAAAGAAGTGGTATGCGAAGTGAGTCGCTGATACCATTTTGACCTACACTAATGCGATCGGCATGAGTTTAAGCCTGAATGAATGCGATATGTTTTTTTTTCAATGAGAATATCGTTATGTAGCTGGATGTAAGGGAGTCGTATGAGCTTTTAGGCATGCAGGATATATCCATATCACGAAAATTTTCCACAACAAGTATATCTCCGGTAAATTTGGAAGTACCAACTGTCGGTCGGCTAAAAATAAAAATTGCTTACAACGAATATGTTTGCTGTTCCGATTCTCACTTAGTCCTTCACTGATATAACATGAATCGTGACTGAATTACAAAAGTTTGATCAAGAGACCAGGAAGATCATCGACCATAGTTTACATCCGCAGACACTTGTTGGGGGCATCTACGTTTGGGAACGACTCCAGTCTCGGCATCGGCCCAATTGAATCCAGCATCGATAAAGATTTTGATTCAAATTATACTGAAAAATCGTAGTCAGTAATTGGATATACCTACGGAATTATTTATGTAAACTGCAAGTTTTTTTTTTGCGATAGAAAAAACATTGGAAACCCCAGTTACGACACTATTATTGATTATTATTATTATTAGCCGGTACAAATCCCCATATAGGGCAAAGGCCTCCCTGTTTTCTCTCAGCCCTTGCATCTCTTCAAATCTACTCACTTATTAGTGAAGGGGTTTTGGTCCACTCTCCCATAGTGACCGGCCCTTGTGGGAAAGAGGAGCCGCGTTAACGGAGCAATTTCGTACTGAGAGATAACAAAGCTTAACTTTCCTGATCGTACTAGACTGGGGGTACCTAGCTACCGCAACTCGGAACCTACTATTACTGATTACTCATGAATAATACTCATTTCTTATAATTTACTTGCAAAGTTTTTGCAGACAGTTTTTTTACTGGAAAATGGAGGCTAACCGAGTTATTCAAATCGACTATATTTTTACGAATCAAAATAGCGAATCAATAAAATCTTCAAAATCGGTTTACTACATTTTGCAAACTAAACCTGAGAATGAAAAGAGTATTTTATAAATAACGGAAGGGAATTCGTTCACCTTACTTACAAGGCTTTGACAAAAACAACATAACCATAAAAAGTAGTCTAATTATTTACTTCAAGCATTGTTTTTCGTTGTTTTTATTAAAGTTAAACAATTTTCTTTGATTTCTGCCTTATCGTTTACGTTTTATAAACTATACAAATAATACTGAACGGGTAATCAAAATTCTAATACCATTGGAATATCCTAGTGAGCCACTATTGTTCCACTTGAAAAAATTCACCTATTAGCCAAAAAATTGATTTAAAAAACGTCATTTTTCATATTGTACAAAAGCGACGGCAACAACTTATTATTTAATTACGGTAATCCATACCAAAAAAATAAATTCCACTGGGCAGCTACACACCGATGGGGGCGTATCATTCTTCTTCTTCTTCTTAGGACGCCGTCTCCCTATGAGGGTTGGCGATCCAACTGTCTTTGATGGTGTGTGAAATTGCACCTCTGAAGATTTCTATAGATGTGCGTTTGAACCATCGACGCAGATCTTTGAGCCACGAGTTCTGCCGTCTTCCTACAGATCTTTTGCCTTCAATTTTTCCCTCGATGACAAGTCGGAGGATCTCGTAAAGCTCTCCCCTCATGACGTGCCCGATGTACTGGAGCTTTCGTTTTTTAATAGTTGTCAGATGCTCTTTGCCTTTACCCATTCGTCTGAGTACCTCTTCATTGGTTGTTCTGTCGACCCAGGATATGCGTAGTATACGACGATACAAGCAAATGCGTTGATGCGGCTCTTCATTGATTGATTGAATGTCCAGCTCTCAGAGCCATAGAGAAGGACTGGAAAGATGTAACAACGCAATATACGTATATGGAGCTGCAGGCTCAGGTCGCGATTGATGACGAGGGTCTTCATAGAGGCGAAAGTCCGCCTGGCCTGTTCGATCCTTGACAGGATTTCTTTTTTAGGGTCGCTCGCCTCATTGACGAGGGCTCCAAGATATTTCACGGGCGACACTTGTTCCACCACCTTGTTGTTAATTCAAAGGATTGTCCGATTCGGTGTATTGGAGAACACAACCACCTTAGTCTTGGCAACATTTATGTGTAGCCCGTACTGCTTGCTATGTTCGACAATGAGGTCCATCATGTTCGGTAGATGTGAAAGACTGCCGGCGAGCACGTATGTTGTTAATGAGGGTGCCGTTGATCTTAATGCCCTCCTTCACATTCTCGAGTGCCTCTCGGAACACCGCTTCAGAGTATATATGAAAGAGGAGAGGGGACAAGGCACACCCCTGTCTGACACCTCTCCTGATTTCTATTTATTCAGATGTTGCGCCCTCTACCCTGACTTCTGCATTTTGATTCCAGTATAGCTGAGTGATGATGCGCAGATCTCCCGCATCGACACCGGTGGATTTGAGAATCTCAGCAAGCTTCTGGTGTGAGACGCAGTCGAAGGCTTTTCGGTAGTCAATAAAGCATGCGTGTATATCGACATTCATGTCCCGGCATCGCTGTGTGAGAACGTTGAGAGAGAAGAGAGCCCCGCGCGTGCCCAGTCCGTCCCTAAACGTTTCCTAAAGGTATATCATATTGTAACGAAACACGTCACTTGTGAGCGTGCTTCTAAATATACTCGAAGTAACGAGAGAATTCTGGAACCCTCAAGATGCATACGCTACATAAAATCTTTAGAGATGCGTTCTAGAACCGATTAGAAACGTGGGATAGGATATAAACGCGTTCAAGGAGCCAACCAGAGTAATCCAGTTATAGCCCCAGTTATAACGTAAACGAGTGCGCGTAGTTGAGTATAAACAGTAGTGAAATAAATATAAAAATAGATAGTTGCGTATACGTACATAAATTAGTATAATTTTAGCATTATTTTTGTTCATTTTACTGCTTTTATTGTGTATAAGTTTGTTATTCGTAGTTGTTGTGCTTTTAAATGTTAAGTAATAAATAATTCACACAGATGCATCAAACTTTTTTGACAATCATTGCCATTGGAAAAATAAAGAAATGCGCATTTTGAAGCTTTTGTTCCATTTAAAGAAATCATATTCGCCATACTGCAAAAACCATACATATGCGAGAAAGTTTAACGATACATACACAAATACACATCCTACATCTATTTCGTCAGTGGATTATTTTTCAACGTTCCCTAATACAAAAAACTTTAAAAATTGGTGTATTTAAATTTTTAAAAGCCGAAAAACAAACATTACATAAACGGCACTGTCATGAACAAGTTCTTTCTCCATTGGAACGTTTTTGATTCCAATGCTGAAATTCTCCTTTAGACACACTCTACATACACATATACATAGTGCTTCATAAGTAATACGACACAGACCACGAATCGACTGTTAGTCTGTGTCCCTTTACTTATGGACCACCCTATATATGTACAAAGGGTGAGTTAAGTAGAAGTACCCCTTATTGTTTTTTTTTCAATTAATTTTACCAATGCACCTAATAATGAAAACTTTCAAATAAACTATAAAAGTATAAGTAATAATGAAAATCTCAGGCATTGCATAGAACTGTTTTTTTTTCAGTCAACAATTCTCTCTGTAATGTCAATAATATATGCATTAAGTGCTAGTGTAGATATAATAACCCAACGAATAATTGAAGGGGATCACAACTACTGGAAATTGCCTTTTGGAAACTTCCGTTTATTTAATGTAACTTACAATCCAAATTTCAACATAGTATGGTGTTATCAAACCATATCAGTTTTCATATCCTGCATGGCTTATTGTTCCATCGAAGCTTTCATCGTTGCAATAATAGGATATTTAACTTGCCAGTGTAAGGTTCTACATAATCTGATTAAAACTTGTATTACACGTAGTAATGAAAATATGATGCAGGTAAGTACCGATTATAATCGGTGTTCAGAATTTTATTTTTATTATTAAGGTAGTTATGTAGTTTTGTGTTTCTAGGCTCTACATAAGAATAAATTCTTGAGAACTCCTTTACCGGCATCACAGATTCAGTGGAAGTACTTACATAAATCTCTAAAGGAAATTATTGAATATCACACAGCTTTAATCGAAATAATTGATAAGTTTGAGAGTTTATTCTGTTTGGAAATGCTAGCCAATTATTTAACTTTATCATTTACGATCTGCTTATCGGCTCTGTATTTTACCTCAGTAAGTACCTATTAGAAAATGATATATAGAAATAATTTAATTTAAGATAAAAAAACCCACTTATTATAGCATAGATTATAAACAAAACACCATCATCTTTACATGAATCTCAAAAATGAAATTCATGTAAAATGTAAAAATGCGGGTCTATACTTCGGGGACTAATAATATCTAATAACATAATAAAAGGACTTTCAAACATACGTTCGAAAATGCTTTTTTTTTTTCACTTTAGGGGATTTTCCTCTGGGAATTGTGAAAGTTGAAAACTTCCTTTTATAAAGGCAGCCCGATCTGTAAAAAGAACAAATGATATAAACATTATAAACTGTAGGTTCATAAATTTTTTTAGAAAAAATCATGTGCAATGTGTACGCTAACTTCAAGGAGTTCCAACATAATCCTTTCAACCGAATAGTTCTGGTACCGTGGTACCTACTTCTTGGTTTGCCGCGATCTAAGTTGTTTTAAGCAATTGAGTAGGTTTTGAAAAGAAATCACATGGTAATCGCCTGTAATATTTGGAAAGTGCACACCACAAAGCTGGGAAACGAAGCTCTTGAGGATATTTGTTTGTAGGAAATTTGTTATCATCTTATTGAGTAGGTACTAATAGTAACCGACGTAGCGGTTCAAGATTCTGTTACACCCTGTATATATATTTTTATTGCCATTGATTTCAAAAAATACCAGCACCGCTTTCACTTGATTTACACCAATAGTTCTTCAAACAGAATTTTCGACTGCTTTCTCTTTTCTTCATTTCCGGTTTGAATAATTTGTCGACGTTCAGTTCTCCAACCCCCAAATTTTATTTACTGTTGTTTTTTAGGATTCTAGGATTAGCTATTCTCGAATTTTTTAAGTCTCTTGGAATCTTAGCTATCAAATTTCTGCTTTGCAACCAAAATGACAAAAGTTGGAATGGGTCTTGGTCGTTAAATGTTTAAAGCCGGAACGACTGAAACACGACTCCTGTTATATTAGGTTAGAATAAATTAGATGACTAACGACATTAAGGGTTGACACAACTTACTTACCAAATAGCCATTTTTAATTCATATTATTTTTACAGGGTGTAGTAAATGAAGTATAATAATGTATGCAGCTGAATTAACAACAGAATTCTCATAACGGTAGCATTAGTCCAGGCAAATCTTAGGTTTTGAGTGAAGTGTTTCCGAACATTTATTTTTAAGCGGTAATCGATAGCTCTTTTAGTATAGAATGGAAATTCAAAAGTCCCAAAAAATCGCATGTGAGCTAAAGTCGCCATTTTGAAAAACATGGCCGTCAGCGCCTTTTCTTTAAACGATGATATCTCAGTTATTACAGGTCCGATTTGCAATTTCTTTTTTAAAATTCGTTCATCATATTGAGTAAAATAAAAAGTTTTATTAGGTCAATAACGAAAAAATCAAAAATAACGGCGCAAAAAAATAAAAACTAAGTTTCATCGATTTCTTGTATAAGTTGTAGTTGCAATAAACAAAAAATAATAAAAATGCAAAATATCACAAAAATTGAAGAAGATCATAAAATCAGTTAAATATATATTGACACAATTGGTGTAAAACAAGTTATTGAAATTTACACATCTAAATTTTCTTCTTCAATAACACACGCATATTTACAGTCAATCCCATGACAGTTTTGGCACATGGCGCTGCAGCGTCCGATTTCCGAGCACACACATTTTTTTTTGGCATCCGTTTCTGCATTTACAATAAATGAGGATTAAAAGTTCTGACGGTGCTGGAGACTGCTGCATAGTCACTGGAAACATTTCGTTGTTGCGTATCTTCCAACCAAATTCTTGTGGCGCAAAATTATTTTCCAACCAGACTTGAATCTGATGATACACCCTAAAATTGCAATGCTTATTATTTAAAAATCTTTATATATCAACAAACGTTTCTTACCTCAATATATGTTGATTTGGAGCATCTCTTGCCTACAAGAGAAGGACAAATGATTTTTCCAATGTCTGTTTGGCAATATTAATATTATATAGCCTAAACCTTTCTTCGTTTATGTCACGAGTGCCTTCTAATCCATACATTAATTTTTTAAATATTTGGACAAGGATCTTTGATACAAATCTTCTGTGGAAAAAAACAGACAAAGCCATTTGCAAAGCAGACATAAAAGAGTTTGGACGAATAGCCGATATTATAGCATGAGAAATATTTACTGACTTTGTTATCAAACTATCATTTTGAGGAGTTCTTAAAAGATTATTGGTAAATGTCTTTAAAGTTTCAGGAATAAGTAATTGGCACTCCTCTTGCATATTTTCACTAAAACTTGGATAATTATCGGTGTTGTAAACTTGCTTTTTTATGTCCTCTCTTATTATTTCACTTGCTGCTTTAACAATCCTTAACCTTTCCTGTTCAATTGTCTCACATTTTGCAGAATAAAATTTTTCTGTAAGAATACTCTCTAAGGTGTTTGTTAAGGTAATAACCGTTAATTATAATATAGTAATTCGTTGCCCAAAATGTCGTTGCAATTTTTCTTTTAACCATCGAGGTACGTAGCATTCAGTACTATTACTAAATTCTGTAATTTTTTCAATTAAATGCGAAAGAGAAAATTGACAGTCGCTACTATTTTCCATATACTCGCATAATTTTAAAAATGCGCTTTGTTTTTCACTATTTTGTTGTGGCTTAGAGCAACTTGAAGCATCGCGAATTAGGATTGGTAACAATTCAAATGGTATTTTCCTTCGGCAGCTACTAAATCTATAATGTTTCCTAAACGAAGTAATATTTGTCGTCCTAGGTCGTCACATCTGTTTCTACAAATTTCAACTATTTTCTCCTTCATATAAATTTCAGTGACTTTTCGAATCTCTTGTCTATATTGTTTTGGCTTCTTTTTTTCTTTTTCTACGCATATATTTTCTCCACAGACTAAGCAATTTGTCATGAAATGAAATGGTTTCGACAAAGACCTCAATAATGGTTCGTTTGGATTTTGATCTAAAGGACTTGGTATTATTTTTCTTACATATTCCTCACGAGTGTAATTCTTACGACATGTAACATGAACCTGAATACAAAAATTAAGATTTGCTTATACAGAATGATCAACTTTTGTAGCAAGGTCCGCTATATCTGTTATCATAGAAGATGTACAAAAAAAAAGTTATTTACAAAAATTGTAGGTTTGTAGCTTCACATTAAATATTTAACAATTACATGTCCCTATCCTATCATATCCTAACTTTTCAAGGGCTATACAATGACAATATGAAACTTTTAACACATTTAAAATTTTTAAAATTTTCCTTAATGACTTTTTTTTGTATCTTCTTTGATAACAAATATACCGGATTTTGTCACAAAAGTTGATCACCCTGTATGTTAGTTTATTTACTCAATTATTTATTTATTTACCTTAATGCGTTTCGCGTTTTTCAATTCTTCGCCTATATTATCTCCTTTCTTTTTACTCGCAAGTATAATGGACTGCAATCCTTTTGCTCCCACATTAACCACTTTACTGTCACTCAATAACTTCTTACAAAACAGGCAAATATATATAGTGTCCATTTTCCTGTTACGTAATTGTTACTAAGTTTAAAATCAAAAGAGTTCGTTTTAGTTTTTGCTAGAAACCGTAAAAAGTCTATTTCGCTTTGTTTAAACTAAAAAACACTATCAAGATAAGACAATTTTAATTTAACTTCACTGAAACCAATAAAGATAAATAAAACACCTATGCGCCAAACGTTTCAGAACTGGACACTGACACCGTCTGCGGATCTGTTCTGTGTCCAGCAGGATGTGCTTCTCCAAGCATCGTAAGCGATATCTTCGTTATTATTTAAGCTACCGAGGCCTAAAAAAAAGCAACCTAAAGAAAATTCACTATACTATAACTTTTATCTAAAGTTTTTTTTGCTATTTTTTACTGTTTATTATTTATTGCAGCCAGTAGCCACAATTTATATTAAAAAAATTACAAAAAAAGAGTTTTTAATTTTTTTCGACCGTTATTTGTGATTTTTTTGTTATTGACCTACTAAAACTTTTTATTTTACTCAATATGATGAACAAATTTTAAAAAAGAAATTGCAAATCGGACCTGTAATAACTGAGATATAATCGTTTAAAGAAAAGACGCTGGCGGCCATGTTTTTCAAAATGGCGACTTTAGCTCACATGCGATTTTTTGGGACTTTCGGATTTCCATTCTACACTAAAAGAGCGATCTACTACCGCTTAAAAATAAATGTTCGGAAACACTTCACGGAAAGCGTTATAATTGTAGAGATTTGCCTGGACTACATGCTGATATTTTTCTTTGCAATTATATGCAATATGTCCAAAGTTTCGGCTAAGAACTTTCCATTTTCTTGATATCCTAAGTCTTCTTATCTCTCTTTTATAAACCCATGTTTCTTGTATGATCAATGTTTTCTTGAATTTTGAAGCTTTTGCAGGGTAGCAGAGGCGACCTTGCTGTGGTGCAAACTTATGTGGAGAAGCCCGACCTTTCTTATAGTCCATGAATTTCATCTTCATCGGTGTGGGTTTCAGTAGGTGATCCTTTCTCCCAAATTTCCACTTTCGCTATTTCTTTCGGCTATAGTGTTGTCAATTTTTCTATTAACTTCCTCTACATCCATTTTCTTTCTTTTTCCTGATTTTGCCCGATGTTCTACATAATATTCAGAAGGAGTTGAGGAAAGGACAACATTGTAGCTCTTGGATCTTTTTCCACGATCTATGTAAGTAGGGTCATTGTGGGAACAGTGAATCACCATTTTTTCAGTGCCATATAACTTCGTAAATGCATATTGTACAAGTCAAACTTAAATGTGTACAATGCTGGCATTTAGCAACATTTTCTTCTAAGACATCCCTCCTTGGACTATTAGGATGTTTGAGTAGGTAATAAATGTTTTAAAAAAAAGTGGGTAATGATTCACTGTGTACTTAGGGGTGTACACAATGACTCACAGCAAAGTACACAGAGAATCATAAGATTTATGTAAGGAAAACACAGTAATGTTCATTTAAATATCGCTTGTAATTAATGTAACATCAGTTTACCTTATCTATGGCAAATCACAGAACATTACAATTTGTATTTATTGTAATTTTTAAACATTAGCTTAGTACGCATATCAGACCCATACCAGTCTTTTATCAATTCTAGGAGCAAATTTGCCTGCCACCTTACCAAGTAAATTTAAATTCAGAAATTTAAAATTTAATTTAAAAGTACACAGTTAATCACGATAAAAGTACACAGTGGATTGATTCACTGTGTACTAGTTTGTAAAGATTCACTGTGTACCACTCCCGCCATTTTGATTTTGTTAACTCATTTCCTAACTTAAACACCGACTTGAGCAGTGGATATATCATAAAAATAATGCTCAATGTATGATTATTACATACAAATATTAACATATAGATTATTTTCAAGAATTAGGACAAGAATAACTAATGAAACTTACACGGAATTTTTTTTTGGTCCATAAAAAACAAAAACGCACTCCCAGAAAACGTGTGCAAACTTATACCGGCGTCACAGCTGGAGTAAACTGAGAGGCTCTAGGAATGTGAACTAGTGGGAAAGAGACAACACGATCGCGTTATTATTTTAACCCTATACGTCACTGATTCACTGTGTACTGTAGATTCACTGTTCCCACAATGACCCTACTTTATTGCTCTCCCTTTGGTCCAGGGACTTTTCAGGTAGAAGTGTTCAGCCCTGGATTTTGTATTTTAATTATTTTAAGAATGTGTACCGATTTCTCATTCGGTTCCAGTATCCTGGTTATGTTCATGACTAATTGGTTTAGGTAAGTGCTAGAAGTTAATCACTCTAAGTTTCGCACCTTTCTAGGGTTAGAATCATAAATCATTTTTTCTAGTAATTTCTTAGTAGCCGAATCTGTTCGTTAAACCTAAATAAAGTCCTCCTTCACCCTAAGTTCGGAAGCTAAGTACGCGTCGGCCCTCATCAATGGCATACATATTTTTTAATAAATGATTCTTATTACTCTCGCATACTCCTCACTAATCAGGACTTCTGGTAGTCTGAAATAATGGCAACTTTGATGTTTGCTACAGAGCTTCGACATCTTTGGCCCCCGCTGTAGTGGGATCAGTTTTGTTCGGTGTTACAGTGTAGATTCCTTACGCCCCAACGATTTTTTCTTTCTATAGTTTACGCCGAACCGCTTCTGACAACTTTGGTTCCCCCGACCTTGCATCATACTGGCAACTGGCACGCACTGTACCTTGGGATTTGGAAGATTTTATAGTGGCTTGGTCCATCTGATCCGGGAGGTTAAGTCAAGGCCCCCATGTTCCATTCAGACATAACTCAAGGGTCCTAGAGTGCCCCGGTTTACCTTGGGATCGTTGCACCATCCTGTGGTTTTCGGATTATGTTACGAGTTGGTCCGCGGCAGCGGTTTTTCTGAGTGTTATACGAGATATGAATTAACCGCACATCCATTTAAGGCCGCTACTAACTAGTTCCCATGCAAGGAAAAAATTTCAAGATTCACAGACCCGTCCAGTTGGCACTCAACCGGTATGATCCTAAGATCATTCACTAACTGGATAGCAGGGTATTAGGTATACTGTTAGTATTTTTTATTCGCACTTTTGATCGCCATTGTCTAATAGGTGTAGGGCAACAACATTGGAGTGGTATTGTAGCCTATCAATTTATTTTATACTAAATTACGTTATGGAAACTTTTACTGAATACATTTTAAAAGCGCTTGATATGTTTGCGTTTGTTATGTACTGCTACTTATAGTTGAAGTGTTTTGGTTTGAAATATTTCAACCATGACTGTGTTTGAAGTTTTTTTTTAATTATTAAAAACACCTGTTGGTGTTTGGCTATTAAATCTAGTCTAAAAGACTAACCATTGATTTTTATCTAATACATCCTAAACTAAGCTGTTATAACCTAAAGTCCATACACTGATGTCCTTTAGATTCTTCTAATAACTATTTACATTCCACTCACACACTGTGCTCTGGTTTAACACACAACACACTACACAAGATCACATGGTTTGGTTCTCTTCAGTCTTCGGACATGGTGTTGATTGTCCAGCAGTCGAAGAGCCCCTGCATTTACGTGGCGATGTAACCTGGCTTCATGCTTACCAGCAAATCTTTTGATTTCTTTTTTAATTGTTGGAATACCGAATACCAAGATCTCGATGAATATCTGAGTGACGAACATATCACGGACCATCAACTATGCTACGCAACACCTTGTTTTGGAATGTCTGTATGGACTTAATGTTAGTATCACTGGCGCAACCACCACACCGGTTTCAGGGTCTGATTGTAGATCAGTAATTTATTGTGCATTGACAACTTGGAATTTCTGCCAAGAAGCCAATAACGTTGTTTATATTTCAGACCAAGTACAGCTCTTTTCTTTTTCACATGCGTTTTCCATCTCAGCTTCGCATCTAATGTCATGCCGAGGTATTTGGCATTCATTTCATAGGGTACAATTATTATTGTACCGTTGATATTAAATTTAGGGGAATTGGTTCTGCTATTTTTTTGATGGTAAAGTTGATAAGGACGGATTTAAGTTCATTGAGCTTGTTCCTTCATCTCTTTGTTTCTGATTCACTGCCAGGGAGGCAGTATCATCGGCGAATGTAGCTACCGTTATGTTATCCAATACTGGCAAGTCCCTGGTATGCAACAGATAAAGAACGGGGTCAAGGATACTTCCTTGAGGTACGCCTGCGCTTATTTCTTTTGGGTCAAAGTATTCTTCTTCCTGCTTGATTCTAAAAATTCTATTAGCTATGTATATAAGATGTTAAGATTTCTAGATATTGTTTCGGAAGCATTTTGTTCAATTTGTGTATTAACCCTTTGTGCGAAACTTTGTCAAAGGCTTGGGCCACATCCAAGAAGACTGCAGAACAGACTTGTTTTACCTCTCATGCTTGTTCAACAATGTCAGTGATACAAGCACTTGATCAATTGTTGCGCGCTTCTGTCTAAAGCCAAATTGGTAATCTGGGATTAGTTGGGTATCTTCTATAAGAGGTCTTAGTCTCTTAAGTAGAAGCTTTTCAAATAGTTTTGGAACTATAGGTAAGAGGAAAATTTATCCTATACGACTTTATTTTATTAGGTGGTTCGCCTAGTTTTGGCAACATGATTACCTCTGCAACTTTCCAACAGCTAGGGACATGTTTTAGACTGACAGCTGCATTGAAAAGGTAAGTCAGTAGGACTATACAGGCTAGGCAGTTGTTTTAGTATTTCACCATTAATTAGATCGTAATCTGGTGCTTTTTTGGGTTTAAGGTTTGTTTTGATCTCCTCTGCTACTTCTTTCGGAGTGGCTGGGGTGGTGTTTTCCGAAATTTGGTAGTTGGTTTCAGGCAGTAAATTTTCTACTTGTGTTTGATTGGGCGTAAAGATATCAGCTACCTTAGATGTTCTGTAAACAGCTTTCTGTTTATTGTCTCTGGCCCATGGTCTCATATCTCTTCTTATCGGTGGTATAGATGTAATTGGTTTTCTGATCCTTCTGGTTGCTTTCTAAAGTGAGTAGTCCGTTTCTTCGTCAGGTGTCAAATTCTGCAGATAGGAATTTATTGATTCTTCTTTGAGTTTTTGTATTTCTCTTCTGAGTTTTTGAGCTCTATTATTCAAGATGGTTTTGTCAGATGGTTCTCTGGTCTGTTGCCATCTCCTTCTAGCTCTTCTTTTTTTTTGACGAATTCTCTCATCTCAGCGGGGTAGTTTACTCCTTTGGTTATCTGAGTAATCTCTTTGGTGTTGTTATATGCCGCTGCCTGGAAAAGTCTGGTGAAGTGTTCAGCTTCTTTTTATAATTGCTCAGTAAGTTGTTGTTAGGTTAATATTCAGATTGATGTAATTCTGAAGATCAATCCGGAAACTTTCCCAATCAATGGTTTTGTTAACAAGAGTGGGTCTGGCTGCGCTTTTAATTATCTTTTCACTCTGTGTCAAAGTGGCGGCTGAGTGATCGGAATCCAAGTCAAAGTGTTCTTAAACTTCAGTGAAGTTAGGAGATACCTTTCTTGAGATGAAGAAGTCTAGCAAGTCGGGAATTTTGTCTGGATCAGTAAGCCAGTATGTAGGCTTACCTGTTGAATGATAATTGCAATTCAATTCTCTGACAGCTTTTCTCAGTTCTCTACCTTTAGTCGTCGTTAAGCTGAATCCCTAGTCTACATGTTTAGAGTTAAAATCTCCCCCAGCAATGAATCTGTCTCCTAGATGTTGCAGGAGTATTAGGTAATATTCCTTTTTAAGATTATGTCTTGGTGGACAATAGACAGCACCAACTCTCAGCTTCTGTTTTGTAGTCATAATTTCAACCACTGTAAGCTAAAATTCTACTCGGTGTAAATGGCATTCTTCAAAATGATTAACTGATTCTCTGATTAAGATTGCACTACCACCCTTAGCTTGGTTGTCCGGATGGATGGTGTGATACATTTTATAGCCTCTTATTTTTGTGTAGGACTGTTTTGTCATATGGGTCTCAGAGATAAGACAGGCATCTATGTGTTGAATATTTAAGAAGACTTCAAGGTCATGTTTTATGTTTAGAATGCCATTAACATTGCATAAATGTAGCGATACGTAGGTCTTGTTATTCCATAATCTTACTTTACCTTGGGTATAACATCAGGGTTCCTGGTTTCTAGTTTG
This sequence comes from Melanotus villosus, assembly GCA_963082815.1. Taxonomy (NCBI): domain Eukaryota; kingdom Metazoa; phylum Arthropoda; class Insecta; order Coleoptera; family Elateridae; genus Melanotus; species Melanotus villosus. The sequence goes on along the minus strand of OY720421.1, from coordinate 59,148,278 downwards.
TCGAGTCTTTCATTGACTCGCTCAAGCGTTTTCATCATATTCTGCATAAGCTGCATCATAGATGGTTCGGATGATGATGGACAAAATACTGAATCTGCTGATGGTTTTTGTTGGGTAAATTGGGCATAAGATGTGGATTAGGGACAGCTAATCTTGATTGGAAAATTGCTTTCTTGGCCTCGCCAGCACCATCCCTTCTTTTCTGTAGCTCCCTAGCCATTGTACATTCTCTGTAGCTAGCGGGGTGCGCTTGAGAGCAGTTTATGCACTTGGCAGAAGTGTCTATAGTTTTAGTGCATGTTGCGGTTAGGTGATTTCCTGCACATTTAACACAGTCTGGTTCTCTTTTACAGAATTCCCTGGTATGTCCATATCTTTGGCATCTTTTACATTGTGGAATAAGCTTGATATTCCTTACTGCCTCTATTTTGACTTTTATATAGTTGATATATTTGATGCTATAGATTTTGTTGATATCTTCAGATCTGTCAAATACCAATATACACAACGACAAGCGAATGCAATTCATCTTGTTATTAGAGATAGTTCTCTTGAGTTTTTGAACTAGGTACTTCCATAATTTTGTATTTTATTAAGAGCTTTATAAACAAGGAATTTCTTACCACCTGAGACAAGCTTTCTTCTTAATAACGAGTTATGTTTATAAAACTTCCATGTGTGAATTCATTAATGAGTCCCTTATCTAAATGCCTTTCTAAATATCTAACATTTTCTAATTAAGCTGTAAGAATTCCAATTGAATGAAATTTATAGGCATTTCGTGAAAATTATTAACTTATGCACCAGTAACAGCGACTTTTATGACGTCTACTGCGCAATAAATCTATGTAGTAGTAAAGTATTCTTTTCGAAAGCGTAATTGGTAGTTCACTATTATTGCATTCCTTATAACTTTATTAGAATAGGCATCAATTTTTTTATTAAATTTTTTAAAAATAATTTGAAGATAATAGGTAATAGAATTTCTGGATAATGATGAGTTTGGCGATTTTCCACAGTGCAGGAAAACTTTCCTTTCGCACAATTGCATTACAAATCTTTTCCTGAATAGTTCTTTCAAAACATGGCCCGTTATTAAATTGTAACCGGGAGACTCGCTTGTCTTCTGGTTGGTTATCAACGTCATCAGTCAACGTTTTTCATCGCGAAGGGTTTGATTCCCATATAAAGTTGTAATTAGGGTATTCAAATAACTATCTGTATGTATGTATGTATGTATGTATGTATTGTCTGTAACCTCTTATACCTTTCTGTGTCAAGGCTGGTGCGTTAATGTATGAGGTTCTACGGGTGCAATCCGCCCCCACTCTGCTAGTTACGTGATTAGTGCGCCGTTTAATACCTACATACTGCACCATGTGTAAAATGTAAGTATGTACAGCGTAGGACCTTGTTACTCTACCTCTTAGGCCTGTATTCTGAGGAGAGCGTCGTTAGTTAGGTGCCCAACGACGAATGGTCACCATGACTCGATACCGACCTCTAGACTGCAGGAAAAGCCTGTCCATCAGGAGATTCCAACCGGGGACCAGCGCAACGCTAGCCTGACGCGCTACTACTGCGCCACCCTGGCTAGTAAATAACTATCTAATACTTCGTTTATCTTTACATCGTGGTTTCTCGATAATAAAATAAAAACATTTCTGAGATGTCAGACAAATCGTTCTGTTTTTGAACGTCGCTTTTAGACCATGTTCTATCGTGTTTTTGAATTTTTGGTATGCGCGGCTATGTAGAATTATTTAAGCAAATCTCTTCGTTAAGCACATATTAATTTAATATGTGAAAAGCTTGTTTCAGGTAATTGTATTTTATAAAATCCACTGCCATAGGTCCTTTGTCAAGATATTGCATATAACCAAAACAAAAAAAGTGATCTTAAAAAACTTTTAAGTACAAGGTATATCTAAAATAGATTGAATTGTTTTTGAGAATTTGAGATGAATTATCTCTAGGGAAGCAATTTTTTTTTTATTAATCCCGAATCGGTATGGCTAGATAACGTTGTTGTTTGATAACGCCTTAAAGCGCAGCAAATCCGTTCCACTGAACCAAATGTCAGCTTCAACTGAAATACATATGTATGTTAATTACTAGATTCTATCATTCTAAAATTAAATTATAGGTTGGCTACACTAATGGGATTTTAGAAACTTTTTTTTTCTAATGTTTACAATTAAGGTTTCTGACTCGGGGATTATTTACAAAGGTTGTTGCCTTTGATATATTATACCACCCCTGAACGAATTTCGTTCAAATTCAGATATACATATATATTGATATGCTCTTCCTAATGCTTTAGAAAAATCGCATACAATTTTAAAATGTTCCGACTAGCTCAATAATGTTCATAATTAAAATTAAAATTTCGAATACTCTTATCTCAGGTTCGTTAAAGAGGGATCGCTTTGATGAACTTCAAATCTTATAGAAATCAATCAAGTTAAATTTCATACACCCTTCAAAATCATGAAAATCTTTACAAACAATAACAACAACAACAACTTCTAATAATTAACTAAACACTTTCTAAAATTAATAAATTTGCAAAAGTACCTTTTGAAAACAACTTGAATAAATATTCTTCTTGCCTTGACTTTCAATTCTCCAAACACTGTCCTCACCTCTCTCCAACAATACACTTTTCACTTTGACTTGTACTCAACCAAAACTGCGTTTTCTTTTAACCAAACAATACACTTTTCCCCTTTTAGCAAAACAACGCCTCATCCATATCCAAATTTATAACATTTCTTCAATAATAAAATTTTATTTCATAAAAATTTTATTAAGTAAATCCAAATTATATTTTTTATATAATAACAATCTTTATACACCGTCAATTCAATTATTACTTTAATTGGCTTCAAAATTATTATTTTATGATAAGAAACCAAATTTAAGTTTCACAAATTTTGGAACTGAACTTTTGGTTCCAATTTTAATGTTCAACTATTTTATTTATGTTTTTGTTCCCCTGGTTATATTATTTTCTTAAAATTAACACTCTACAGATTATTTTATGACATATTTACAAAATTAACTCACTAGATATTCTACCCTAATTATTTATAATATTAAATCTCTAACTTATAACTATTTACATTTTATTAACAATAAATTTCCATGATTTTAAAAGGTGTCCACAACTCACTCTATTAAAATTCTATCAAAACGATATCATCTCAATATATACTGTATATGTTGATTTTAGATGGAGAACCTGAGCTTTCGTTCCCTGCAACAACTAACGCTGGCTAGTGGTTCAACACTTCTTCAATTAATGACGGCGTATTGGTCAAATGAAATGACCTCAACAAGCTTAGAACTAGGGAATACCTTTTACAACATTAATTTTATAGGAACTGATATTAGATTTCAAAAAGCGTTGTTATTTATACTTCATCAAACACAGAGACCTCTTCAATTTACCGTTGGTAAATTTTCTCCTTTAACAATGAATACATTTTGTATGGTAAGTATGTTTTTTTATTAATATTATTATTTTATTAATGTACTTTTTTAAACATAGAGATTATGTAAAATAAAACTGTGTTCCAAATAATCATTACAGTAGCAATAATTTTAATCGTCTGAAGCAAAGTTTGTTACAGCAAAAATTAAGTAACTAGTAACTGCTATATTTTCTAAATTTTTTTCTTCTTTTTCTTAACCCTTATACCGTTCAGGTGTCGGGTAAAAACGATTTTCTAAATTTTAAGAATCATAATTACATACATAAACCTATTTTTAATAAATTACGTAAATTCTATATATAGAAAAATATCACCCTCGCAGGGATTTGAACCACTGACATTAAAGTGCGAGGTTTGGAAATTAATTCCCGGACTGACGTTGCGGCTCTAAAGATACAATGTGATTTTTTAAAAACTCAATTGCAGTATTCTGTCTTAGTAACCTTAGAACTGTATTAAGTCAGAATATGGGCTGCTGCAATTGAGTTTTTAAAAAATCACATTGTACGCGATATTAAGCCAAAATTAAACAGCATGCTTTAGTTCACACTTTTATCAAGAAGGCTTGGTTAATAAAAACATCGAATAGCTGTCACAGTTACTTCGCAAGACGCTAGTTCGCGAAACGTGTTTCTGTCAGTCGTCATGGAGCAACGAATTAATATTAAAGGCAGATTTTAGTGACGAACCTGGTTTCAAATTTTCGAACCGCTTTGTTTTATCACAGTCTAGTGGTTATATGATTTATCGACGAACCAATGACGTCACGGTTCATAAAATTGAACCGGGTTCCAGCAACCGACAAACCAACCTTTGCAAATGTGTTGCTGACAAGTCGTTTGGGTTCGTAAATTATCGGAGCGCAAATACCATCACGTGACTACTTTTATATGTTAACATTGGCTGTTTTTTCGTTTTTGAAATAACGATGTGTATTTTTTATAACTATCAATTACAAATCTAGTATTATTTCATAGAAAAATTGGAAACTGATACTGAATCCGCCGAGAATTTGAGTCAATGCTAGTTACCTGAACGCTGAACGCGATTTAAATCTTGATAAATTTCAGAATCATTCGAAAATAGTATATTATATACCAAGGTAGAGAAGATATTTTTCTCAGCCGAGGCTGAGAAAAGTATTTTCGACCGTGGTTTATATACTATTTTTTTTACTACTACCATTATTCCGTTTGATTAATCATTTTTACATCAATAAAAAATAAAATGGCAGCTGCATATATTTCTTTCTAAATATCCACAAAAATCAAATAGCCTTGCTTGAAAACAAGGAGAGGAGTCGATTTCAATTGACATTTATGTAAAATGTATTTATAATAGGCTCCTGAGTGCATAGAAATTGTTTCCATTATTAACCAGTAGTCAATAATGAAAAATTATTGACCATTAGGAGAGAAATTCATCTTCCTGGCTCGAAAACAAGGCCAATAATGATATCTTATAATGTTAGTAGTGAAAAAAAGCTTTTCATAAGCAGCTAACACGCCAAGTTGTTCTAAATCCATTGCATATACTAATTATGTTAGAGGTTAGAGTTAATGTGAAACGTCAAACCGAATTACGTTTTGGCGAACAGTAGATTTGATGACGTCATTAACGAACCTGGTTCAAAAATCCAGGAACCAGGTTCGTCGCTAAAATCTGCCTTAAGTTTTGTTGTAAATTAGGAAACACTGCGACAGAAACTTATTGTTTCAATGGTTTAAACGTTTCAAAGATGACGCTAGATCCGGGCGTCCGTCAACCGCTCGAAACGCAGATTTGGGAAAAAGGAAAATCTGTGCAAAGTTTGTCTCGCACAATCTGACGGATGAGCAAAAACAGAGGAGAGTTGCATCGTGTGCAGACTTCGTTCAGACTTGTGCCAATGCGAATTTTCTTAACAGCATCATCATTGATGATGAGTGGTGAGTGTTTCAGTACGATCCTGAGACGAAACGCCAAAGCATATAGTGGACTGGACATCACCAAGACCCAAAAAGTTACGTTTGCAAAAATTCGAAATCAAGACCATGCTGATTACCTTTTTCGATAAGCAGGGTGTGATCCAGAAAGAATTTGTACCTGAAGAGCAAACAGTTAGTAGTGCATTCTAGTTACTTCGATGTAATGAAGAGATTATTGCAACGCATTTCTCGAGTGCGATCACAATTTCGAGAAAATTGGTCTTGGTTCTTGTTGCATGACAATGTGCCTGAGCATTCCGCACTGATTGTGAAGTCATTTCTTATGAAACACGGCGTTGTTGAAATCAATCACCTACCCTATTCACCAGATTTAGCAGCGGCAGACTTTTTTCTCTTTCCTAAGGTGAAAACTGTTCTCAAAGGAAAATGGTTTCAGTACGTGGAAGACATTAAAAAATATGTAACCGCCGAAATGAAAGCAATTCCCTCGGACGTCTTTTCAGGCTGTTTTGAAAAACTTTTAGAACATTGCAATAAGTAAGTGTATTCATGTAAATGGAGATTACTTAAATGAATGATGAATATGATAAATTTTTCGTGTTACTTAAAGTGTGTTTCTTTTAATTGTGGCAGTCCTAGAATTAAATTGCTAAACCTCGTATTTCCCTAAAGGAGCCAATCCAAAAAAATTTAATTTCTACAAAATACAGCAACCTAATTTAGTTAAAACTTTTTCGGTTATTATAACTATTTCTAAATACAGGGTGTTTCATAACGTACGGAAGAGACTGAAAGGGTAGCTAGAGGGGACCAAAATAAAATTATTTTCTGAATGAACTTTTGACCAAAACCCAATAGCAAAAAAGTTACAGTGGTTTAAAAGTCTTAAAAAAAGTTTGCCATTAAATGGTAATTCAAGTTTGCATTTTGGGTAAGCAGCAACTTTTTTTTATCAGTGTATAGAGGGGTCAGTGGTGAGTCTAAATCAGAGTTTTAGGGGTGGTGACCCCCCCCCCCCCATTCGGCCGCCATCTTCAAAAGAAGGGCTAATTAGTTTCTCGGCTATATCTCTGTAGTCGTGAATCTTACAAAAAGTTTGTACAAAACTTTTTTGCAGAGAATCGTATTGTCTATAATTTTTATTAATAATATTTTTAGGTAATTTAATTTAATTAAACTAACGTAAAAATATTTTTAATAAAAATTATAGATAATACGATTTTCTACAAGAAAGCTCACCACTGACCTCTCTATACACCGATAAAAAACATTGCTGCCTACCCAAAATGTAAAGTTGAATTGCCATTTAATGGAAAACTTTTTTTAAGACTTTTAAACCACTGTAACTTTTTTGTTATTGAGTTTTGATTAAAAGTTTATTAAGAAAATAACTTTATTTAGGTCCCCTCTAGCTACCCTTTCGGTCTCCTCTGTACGTTATGAAACACCCTGTATAAACAGATTGGAATAAAAACTGAAGTAGCACGAGCTGATGCATTATAAAACAAATTATGACATATTATTGGTGATGAAAGTAAGTAATATACTGGTATAGGTTGATTTAGCTTTTGTTGCATAAAAATCAATAATTATTATTAAAAATTAACCGATACTTATCTTAAAGCAATTGTATTCCATATTCACTTCCATGTAGGTACAAAATTTTAATTTCGTGTATAATGTTAATAGTAATTTTGTCTTGTTTGCAGGTAATGAACGGATCATACTCCTATTACGCACTACTTAGAAAGATAATTAGAAGTAACATTGATATACACCATGTAAAAACTTAGCGCAATAATAATTAGGAAATATGCACAAATGTAAATGTTTTCAATATATGTAAAAGATTATAGACAAAGCAGATAAGATATACAGAAAACTAAAAATGGCAGTCTCACCTAGCTTGGTGAAACGTCCTTACAACGAGAAGAAAGCAGAGGATTATTATGCACAGATCTTTTTACTAATTAATCAAACTGCTAAAGTCTAAGTAAGTTTTAAATAGCGGTTAAATGGGTTTTTGTTTCCCCGCCCTATGCAGTTTCAGATTTAGTTACAACAAGATATAACGCATGGCAAATTTCACGAGTCAGAGCGGGATACGGATATAAACGTTGTCTTTGCCAATAGACCAGGGCGTGGCTGTGGACGGTATTATGTATGAAAACTAATGATTGTAGTTAATATTTAGAAATAAATAAACGTAAATAGTTTCACTTCAATTCGAAAGTATGAATAATTACACCCTCTACAGTTTCCCGTAATAATAATTATCGTATCTGTATACAAAAAAATTTTAAAAATCATTTTTATTCTATAGAGGATGAGTAAAAACGTTGGGTTTTATAGATAACACCGTCCATATGCAACTGCATAGGGGGGGGGGAATAAAAACCCGTTCAACCGCTATTTAAAACTTACTTAGACTATACTTGGCCTAATGCCTCAGTTAGGCTCCAATGTAGTACCATATGAACATAAATTATTTAGATAAAGGGTGGCTTTGGAATTCTGAACGTACCTTGCATGTTTGATTCATCGTCAGTAGTTGAAATTATATAGGTTATGTAAGCTAATCAGCTTGTCAAATAAAACTTAGTTATTAAACTACGGGTTTATTTTCAATTTATTACATTAGATGTTGAAAATGGCCTTCATTCTCATGCAAACATAAATTTACACGCCTTTTCATGTTTTCAAATGCGTTTAGAGAATACCATGATGAATAGAAATTCAAATCTAAACTGACATTTAATTGACATGTACCTAGAACCAACAACAAGCTGAACCTATCAAAGACAGTGATTTTGTTCACCATGGCCATCCGTTATCTAAATAATTTTTGTTAGTTATAACTAGGCATTTGCATAAGTGCATGTGCATATTTTAGACAATTTTAATAATCAATGCATACTCATACATTCAATGTTTTGAACATAAATGCATAATAATATTGTATTTTTTTAGCATCAACATATGATTTGAAGTATTTTATCCCCATTTCCCCATTATCCATAATTTTCGAAGAAGTATTTTGCATTTCTGTTTCTTTAAATAAGTCAACTTACAAGAAGTGTTGTTACAAGTGTAAGAACATTAGCGAAGTTTTACAAAATATAGCAATTGTTAACTCAAGCAACACAGTAACTAGCACTCAAATTTGCACCAGTAGTGTAGTGTGATGTAAAAAGGATTTTCTTTAGTCGACAATCAGGGCCGCCGAGAGCCATGGTGGGCCCCGGGGCAAAACACTGGCAAGCCCCCCCCCCCACATATTGTAATCTATTTTTTTTACCTACAAACTCTTCATGTTCTACTAAAATGAGTGTACTTACTAATTAGGTACTAAAAATGTTTGTAAACAACCGTAATTTCTTTGTGAATTGCTACAGTTTTGATCTTGACCAATTATTGGTGTAGCAGCTGAGAAAAATTCATCATTCTTAATACTAGAACACACCTACTGACCTACAACCTACAACCTACAACCTTTAACATCTTTTTAAGGTTTGTGAAAGTGTGAAACACAAAAAATTTTGCTAGAGGTAGAGGCAAAGTGATGGCGCGAAGGGAGGGAGAAGACTGAGAAGAGGAGGGGTGGAATACGTAGAAGCACAATATTATAATTTTTTATGTCACCGTTAACTTTAAACGAATAATAAAAACTCTTATATAGGCCTACATAAAAAATACTGAAATTTTAATTCTTCGTTCTATTATTATACGACTAGCGGTGAGTACTCTCTAAAAAGCTGCCGGGCCCCCCCTGGGCTCGGGCTCCGGGGATTTTGCCCCCCCTGCCCCCCCTCTCGTAGGGCCTGTCGACAATAGACGTAAATTGACCTTTGAAAAATCAACACAGTATGTTAGTAATAGAATGCAATAACTTGAATAAATAATAATAGTGTTTACTTGTAATTTTTACTAATAAGTAACAAAATTAATAATTAATTACGCAAAATACAAATGTAATGATGAGACGTATTAATAAGAGATAAGTGCATATTTAAGGACAAATTTCTGCAACTTTTAGTGCATACTTTCATGCATACATTTTTTTTTTAATTAAATGGTTTGAGTTGTTTTCCAGAAAAAATGTATAATGTTTTAGTATTTTAGGGGCAATATATTATTAAAAAATAATGAAAACATCTGTCTCTTTTAAAGTTGGGGGGTTTGACGCCTTTCACCACCCCCATTTTCTTAACCTTTATATATTTTTTTCTCTGCAGCCGCCGCTAGATTTATAAGTCTATTTTGATATTTTTTTGTCTCTTGGAACATCATATTCATCTTTTTATTAAAACAATGTAAAACGTGCACAAGAAGTAGGAGACCATTTCGAACACTAATGAATTTTCTTACATTTTTTGCATGTTATTGTTGCGCAAATAATATGTTTTTTGTGAAATTTAAAACCTAGTTGATTATTATGGTAGATGCCTGTTAAGCTGGATGAATTTATAAATGTGTCATATCATATTTATAATGTTCCTCCCGATGATATCTCTACCTTGACGTAGGCATCTTTTGCCGGATGGTGAAGCTTGCGTGCTTCAAAGATCTTGCGAGCTATGCCAGCGGTAGCTTAGCTACTGGAACGGTTTTCCTTGTTGGACTGGTGTCGGATGAGCGGTCAGGCTAAGAGAGATACGTTGGTCCCCCAGGTCGGAGATTGGTTGAACCAGCACCCCATGACCGTAAAAAGACGTTATTTCGCTAAAAATATCAGAATCGAGCCTCTAAACAGGGACAGGATCAATAGGAGACGACTCAAGCTACAAAAACGGATGTTGAGAATGGCATATCTTGGAAATGATTAATTTTACTTACTTACGTGCTCACTTAATCTTGTCCTCTTACAGCTTTTCAGGTGACGTGTTGATAAACTTTCTCCACTTCTTCCTATCTTGCGTCATCCTTTCGGCTTCTTCCCTTGTTATCTGTCTTTCTTGTATGCTTTGTTCAATTCCCTCGTTCCAGCTGTTCCTTGGTCTACCTCTGCTTCGTTTATGTGGCAACTGAGTCTTCCACGTTCTCTTGGAGAGCCTTGTTTCTTTCATTCGTGCAAGGTGTCCAAACCAACGTATTTAGTTGTTGTTTTTGAATTTTTGTGTGTAGCGGTGTCACTCCCAGCTCCTTCCTTATAACCTCATTCCTTATCAGGTCAATTTTTCTCCGTCCTGCGATTCTCCTGAGGAATATCATTTCTGCTGCTTGTAATAGGTTCTTCTGTGTCGGGTTTAAGGCCCATACTCCACATCCGCATATTAAAGTTAGCACGTACACTGCACTATACACCCTTAATTTGGTTGACCGAGACACTTGATTTTTACTTACAAAACACTTATTCATTGCAAAAAACAATCTAAGTATTTGTTGCTTTAACCCTGTTTATGTCTGGATCAATTGTTCCATCTTCAGATATGCGTGAACCTAAATATTTAAACTCCTCTATCTACTCCACCCTTTCATTATTCAGCTGTAAAACTTAGTGTTGTTTTTCCTTAGATATTATCATACATTTACTTTCCTTGGTGTTTCTAGTTATTTACGTTTCTATTTAAAAGGGAGGTGTCTCATGCGTTTAAGTTGTTTTGCAGTCGACAAAGGCTAATTCCTATATAGGATATTGTTGCAGTCGATAGTATCCCCAGTCAAGATCTTTCGTTTTCAGTTTACATTCCTTTATTAAGTCATCTATCGCAAGTATGAATAGGAATGGACTTAATGTACCTCCTTGTCTAACTCCGCAATGTGATAAGAATTCCGACGACCTTGTATTGTTTGTGCGTACATAATTTCTACAAGTAGCGTATAAACTTTGGATTGCAGCTAACAGTTCAGCATTTACAGCTGTTAGATACCAACCATTGCAACAGCTAGCGTCCTAGCGAAAACCTGTTTTTTAGATTTAAGCTTGTCAATTATGGAAAAAACGAGATAGTTCTTCCACTGTTATCTAAATACATAGGTTCCACTTCAATCAAGTTATTTAAGAGGAAAAAATTGGGTATTAGTTAATTAATAAAATAATATTTACGAAAAATTGTGATTTTAAATTTTTTTAAATAAATGCTTCAAATTTTGCATATAGACCTACAATTAAATTCTAAGCAACTTCTTCTGATAATTTTCTTCGATATCTTTTCATCTAACCCCACTTTTTACGACTTTACGATGACTTTTTTAAATTTGCCGCCATACCAGTGGTCACGTGAAATACCCCAGATTCAATTTTAGGTTACCGGACATGCAGAACCCATCCCCATAAAGGTTTTTATGTCATACTCATTTCTAAAGCAACGTTTTTTGGACGATTTATAGAACAAAAGTGACACTTTAAAGTGCTGGGACTTTAAAGTATCATTTTAAAGTCCTAGAACGAAAAGTGTCACTTTTCGTTCTATAAATGCTCGTTGCTAGGAGATACGAATTGTTGCGCCTTACATTAGTTACTTAAAACTAATACTGCTACAAATTGCTGGAGATTTCTTTTAATAATTTAACAACTTTAGAAACAGTACGACATAAAATTATGTATGTACCTCAGACAAAAAGTGTATTTAAGGTACTCGCAAGTAATTACGGCCTCGGCTACCCGCCTCGGCCGTAAACAACTTGCTCATACCTTAAAGACTTACTTTTCGTCCTAGATACATAATAGTTATTTGCGCTCCAAGTTATGGTAAGTGAACTTTTTTATCCGAGGTGGTAATTTGTGGACCGAAGCGCAGCTGAGGTCCATAAAGCCACCGAGGATAAAAAAGAAACTTACCTACGCGTTGCGCATTACGTTTTTCTCACTACCACAAAATAAAATTCATTAATAATTTAACAAAAATTGTGACGTTTATATTTATGACAGTTTAACGGCGCTGTTGCTATGGTACAAACAAACACATAAACGCAATTTCTGTTTTCAGTAACGAAAAGAATGAAATCAAACATTTTGTAAATACACCTTCATTTAACATTCAACGTTGTTCCAATTGTAAAATTAGTTTTAATATTAATAAATAAGCACGTATTCTCCATTATAACAATTTATTTTTTTTATATCCGTTATGGTGTAGCGTTATGGGGTACCATGCGCGGAAAATGACCTGGCGCGGTAAATCGTCTTTTTTGCCCTTAGATACAGTCTGTTTTTGTTCAACTAAATGTTTTAGTTTCCATTATTGTCGACTTTTTGACAATGAAATGTCAATTTACCAAGGTGGTAGTGAGAAAAATACTATTATATGCTGGCGTATCACAATGACAACTTTATGTCATTGTATTTGAGTGACGTAAGGCAGTTTATTATAGTCCAAGGACCATAATGAATCCATTATAGTCCTTGGACCATAATGAATCCATTATGGTACTCAATTCAAAAAGTAGATACTATTTACACGACATTTTCTGCAATTTTCTTCAAATTCGAAGGTAAACTTTCATCAAAATCACTCATTTTCTTAAATTTTACTACAAAGTCAATTTGCAAATTGTGAAATTGCAAATTAATTTTAACAACGCTTTCTACTTGACAGCAGTGTTTGACAGCAAATAAAGCGCGGCTTGCTTACTATTTTTACTTTCCATACTTGTTACTTTCCATACTTGCAACGCATGTACAGGAAAGTATTGGAATCGTGCAAAAATTCAAAATCGTAAAAAATCGAAAAAAACACACGGGTGCTTGCGTGCGTTATCGTCATATCTCGAAAACTACTAGGCCGATTTTCATCAAATTTGGTATGCGGGCCTATAATTACAGTACATCTATAGAATGAGCTTTTCAAAAAAATCCGGAACCGGAAACGGAAGTTAACCATGTTTTTTGGGGCGCAGATTTTTCCTTGAAAAAAATTTCAAAATTTTACTTAGGAAATCAATACAGAATTTGAAAAGAAATCGAATAATTTTTTCCCCCGAAGTTTCTATGTCCAAAATTGCGCCCGCGGCGAATTTTTGAAAAGCGCAACTTTAAGGCCGATTTTCTCGAAAACGCATCAACATATTGGTATAAATCTAACGCCAAATTGTACCTCTAGCTCGGCTGATTAGACTAGCTGAAAAAAATTCAAAATTTCAAAAATAAAAAGTCCGGACAGTTTGGGAAATTTTCAAATTTTCAAAAAAACTTTTCTCGGAAACGACGCACACGATTTTTTTTAAATGTTCTGGATCAATAGAGAATTTGAAAAGAAATCGAATAATTTTTTCCCGAAGTTTCTATGTCAAAAATTGCGCCCAGCGGCGAATTTTTGAAAAGCGCAACTTTAAGGCCGATTTTCTCAAAAACACATCAACATATTGATATAAATCTAACTCCAAATTGTACCTCTAGCTCGGCTGATTAGAACTAGCTGAAAAAAATTCAAATTTTCAAAAATAAAAAGTCCGGACAGTTTGGGAAATTTTCAAATTTTCAAAAAAACTTTTCTCGGAAACGACACACGCGATTTTTTTTAAATGCTCTGGATCAATAGAGAATTTGAAAAGAAATCGAATAATTTTTTCCCGAAGTTTCTATGTCAAAAATTGCGCCCGCGGCGAATTTTTGAAATTTTTGGAAAGGATGGGTTATAAATATAAGTTAAAGAGACAGCTGTGGGAACTCTCTTTCACGCACCCGAAATAGCTTAGTTGGGAGAGCGTTAGACTGAAGATCTAAAGGTCCGCGGTTCAATCCCGGGTTTCAGCAAGGTTTTTTTTTATAAAATCTATTATTTCTATAATCAATGCATTAAAGTTTTTAATTTTATTACTAAGCAAATTTTGAATAATTTTGGAGCGTATAGCACAATTTTCAGGTGTAAATAACTGGGCAAATATTATGGTTTGAAAGTTTTTCTACCTATTTAGAAATTTCGGTACTTGCTTTACAATGCTGCCTTTGGTGTCAACTTGTTTCTTAAAACCGAACAATTGCCCACATTTACTGTAAATGTAAAAAGTGTGATTCATTTCGGCTATTTAGGTGATTAACATTCCTGTCGTTAATATTTAACATTCCTTACTTTAAGCCGAAACGAGAGTATTATCTTTTGCAATTTTAAACTATTGCCAGTTAAATACATATCCTAATGTGCAATTTAGTTTTTGAATCCTTATTATTAGTTTCACATTGTGACCATGTAATTATCCTTGATATTTTTAGATCTTAAATAAATCTTAAATAGTTATGACTAGAGTGCGGATTTCCGATTTCTAGCAATAAAGCTTTTTGTCATAAACGGTAACAACGTGAAAATACCTTCATATGAGCACAAATCATAGTAAAAGCAACGATATTTTGCAAACTTTGTTATGCTTTTTTTGCTTATTTCAAGATTTTACGCTTATAGGTAAGTTAAATGCTTTTTTCTGCTTATTTTATAATTATTAGGTCTTGCCTGGGTTTCTTTATGTTAATTTAGATAAAACATTTAGATTGTTTGCGTAAAAACTTAAAATTATTCACCTATTGTATTTGACAACTTGTTTTAATTGTAAGGGCATTCTTAGTTCCTCACAAACAATTCTAAACTTCTTGGTATTATTGAAAAGCTACCCGTCTAAACTTGTCAGCCACGGCCTTGTGTCAGCACATTTTCACTACAAATATTTCTTGGAAATATTATAATGCGACCCTACTTAGTTCTTGAATTAGTTTGAAATGCTTGAAAAGGGATACAGGCCGGCAGAGTTTTTGTTTGGGAAAATTATAAAAATTACTTAAAAATAAAGCATAAATTTTGTACTGAATTAATGAGAAGACGACCATTTTTCTTACATACTAACAATTATAAATAAAATAATAAAATCGTTTACTTGACTTTAGGCATAAACACCTAAAATAAAGTAAGCCCTCTAGCACAGACTGTTTTATTTATTTTTTGTCTTTAAAATACAAACATAATTTAATGCTACGTTTTAATAGTTTTGATGTGGAACTCTGAAATCGTTCATGGGTGACAGAGACCTTGGTTATCCTCACGCTTATGATATATTTGTTATGCATTTTTCAATTGTGCAAGTATGGAAAGTCCAGCGAAGATTCTTCGCCAATCTTTTATAATAATAACTGCACGCACCTGTCGTTTCAAAAATACTATTTTAAATCTTTAAAACAATATATATTGATGCCAGCATATAAAATTTTGTATGTAATTCGGATCATAAACGATCATTATGGTACACGCCGTGTTATCGGGCTCGGCTAACGGCTAGTACCATAATGATCGTCATTATGATCCTTATTACATAAACAACTATTTCGATACTCTAACAATAAAAATTTTTCCCATATGTTGCGAACTTTTTGCCGGTCACTGTACAGGGTGGCCCATTTTCGATGTTTTTAAATGGGAAGTACTCTTAATATCGGAGATAGACAAAAACTGGTGTCGGAATCCAGGGCTCTTTTTTGGTGCAGGTTCAGTTCCCGAAAACAAAATTTCGCTATCTTCTGTTATTTTTTAGTTATAGCCCAAAATTCAAAATTTGGCCATATCGAAAACTTCAAATAACTCTCTTGGTTTTGAAGATATCCAAAAACGGTAAAAACATTCTACAGGCACTTTTTCAAGTAGAATACGATAGTCAATTCAGATATCTTCTAATTTTCATGTTTTAAGAATTATGACATAAAGTTGGTATTTTTTAAATATACATAAGTCGTAGTTGGCCATGATACCATTAAATTGCATATTTTCTCTGCTTTCCGAAAATATATAGTTTATAGGGGTTAAATGCAGTAACAATACCTTTTTTGAACAAAATCAGATTATATTCTGATGTTGTTAGCAATTAGTAGGCCATGGTTCATGATAGCAAAACAAAAAGTAGTAGAGTGGTTGCATGTGATGTCACTAGGTCATCAGCTGAACTCTTGTAGGGTAAACAAAGGGTAGATTTGTATGCATCGGTATACTAATTTTACCAAAAAGGAAATATTACATATTACAATATCAAACCGAATAAAGATGTGTTTAACCAGATGAGGGATGGTTTAACCCACATAATTTTGAAATTTTCAGTTACTTAAAATTTTCCCCACGGTCAGTTGATACGAACGTAATTGAAAATTTTATCGTGAATTAAAAAGAGTATTAGGGAACGTGATATTTCCCAGAGAAAGCAGTTAGAGAAAAGCTCTGGAAAACAAGAAACTAAAAATTTTGCCAGGTTATACGTAGAAACTTGTAAAATCTCCATATGTCAAGATAATTAAAAGCTGTTAAAGATAACGCGAGATTTTCTACAAAATATTAAAGTAATTATTTAGTTTTGTTAACTTACAAAACTGTCGTTCATTTTCAATCGGGCGCGTTATCGTTATTGTGTGCCTGGTGACATCACATGCACCCGCTCTATTAGCCTTTGTTTATTGCTATCATGAACCATGGCCCACTAATTGCTAACAACATCAAATAATCCGATTTTGTTCAAAAAAGGCATTGTTACTACATTTAAACCCTATAAACTATATATTTTCGGAAAGCAGAAAAAATATGCAATTTAATGGTACCATGGCCAACTACGACTTATATTTAAAAAATGCCAACTTTATGTCATAACTCTTAAAACATGAAAATTAGATTGGATTGACTATCGTATTCTACTTGAAAAAGTGCCTGTAGAATGTTTTTACCGTTTTTGGATATCTTCAAAACCAAGACAGTTATTTGAAGTTTTCGATATGGCCAAATTATGAATTTTGGGCTATAACTAAAAAATAACAAAAGATAGCGGAATTTTGTTTTCGGGACTTGAACTTGCATCAAAAAAGGGCCCTGGACTCCGACATCAGTTTTTGCCTATCCCCGATATTAAGGGTACTTCCCATTTAAAAACATCGAAAATGGGCCACCCTGTATATACATTATACATATTTTATTTAATAAATTTCACTGTTGAACTCGTTTCTTTATTTAATGAACCAAATTACATGCTAATTATTAGCGTTGAAGCTCAACTGGTAGTGACGAATTTTTAACACAATGTTGCTCCCTTGGCTTCAAGATCGACTGATGACCTTGAAAACAGACCTTGGTCTTGGTTTCAAGGGCCAACGATGAGGGGTGGTTCTTGAAGTCTCCAAATTCATCTACTACGAAATATGCCGCACTTGTAAGTCTAAACATTGACGTTTAATTAGTAACAGCTTTGGCTTTTTCGAGAATATTATAAAGTTCATAAAATTTACATGCAAACAAATTTCATTTGAAACTAGATGATTTCCTTTTTACCGGTCCTGTATTGTTTACAACTATACAAAAAGCAATTTTTCTAATTTACTGTATGATAGGACAGATTTGTTGGTACCTTTAAATATCAGTAGTTGTTAACAGTTTTTTTTCCTAGGGTGGTAGGTAAGCGAATAAAACATTAGGGTTAATTATAAATCGGCTATATTAAACAAAAAGACAAAAATTCGAATTCAAATTGTCCGTTTTCTGTAGGTACTGTTTACACAAAAAACGGATCGTGCAAAAATCATGAAAATTATAAAAATAAAATAAAATGTTTGGAGTCTAGGTGACCCAATGTAGGTTTTTAAAATTTGTCTGCGAGAAAACAGGTATTTAAAAAAAAATAGAAATTAAAGCGAATTACAGAATTTTTCACGTAGCTTTTGGGTTGTGACGTCAACTAGCTCCGCCCAAAAACTGTATGGGTTAAGATTGAGACAGCCAGCGGTTCCAAAACGTATTCTCCTATTCTAATGAACAGTTTAAAATAAACAAATATTTTCGGTCGTTATCAAAGTGTAGAATGAATACAAATATGTAAGCATCTAGTAAGTATTGTAACGAATTGCATCAGCAGCCGCGGAGAGCATTGGTCGCAATGGACCCATTGTATAGCTGGCGAGGTCCTCAAATTTCAATCCATTGGGATGGATTCAATGTTGCCAAATGTACGTTTCTTTCAAATGGTTCATAAGGGCACGAGAAGCATGGTACAACATTTTTGTATTAAGGTTTTCGACTCAGAATTGTACAAGGAATATCGCTACCTGGAGCTTTTGCGCCAGCGATAACTCTCTAATCACGTGATCGTGATTTTGTAAAACGGCTTAATACCTAAGACATAAGCTCGTTTATCCAAATATATGTATCTCTGCCAACACATTAATCAAGAATTCACTAATTAAACAGTTATTTTAAGAGTAAACATTATTTCACACGTCATTAGAGAGTTATCGCAAGTACTACGTTAAATTTCCGTTAACGCTAAATCACCTATTTTTACAGTAAATGACATTTTAGAGTAGGTACGCTAAAGTTTTCGAACCTAACCTCAACACATAAAATTACTTGTTTATAAACACGGCAACATAACTTCACCACTCAAAATAACGTACGCAAAAATTGTTTTAGAACCTCTGATACAAATACTTATTTTGTTAATAATTGCAATACTGCAGTGTTGTTACCCATCTCGTTTCATACTGCTATGCCAACGCCGGCCGCTTGCTTGACGTAGGTCGTATAGTTCCCGATACTGACAAAATCCTAGTAGACACGCGTTCGTGCGCAGTAGGTAATGAAAACCTAGTTTAGAAAGCGATGAAGTATAGTTGGATTGTGAATTTATAAAGAGCGCGTTGACGTCACAACCCAAAAGCTACGTGAAAAATTATGTAAGTAAAGTAAATTATTTTGGATGAATTTTTTTCTCGGAAAAGGCTTGTGAATTTGTACTGGGGAATCGATAGATGCTATTGGAACTATTTTTTAAAATTCAAAATCGTGGCTTTGCAATATTTTTTTCTCCAAAAACGGGTAGCTTAATTACAAAAGCTACTTAACCACAACACCAGACACGCCTATCAAGAGCGTTATTGGTCAATTCAAAATATACTGAAGCCCAACATTTTTATGCAAAATGTACTGCATTGCAACACATCTCCGTAAGCTACTACATGTCTTCCAAAATATACTGGAGCACACCGCTGCCTCCCAAAATCGACGCAGTTGCAACACGCCCTATTGCGCTGCACAATCACATATAAAATAGCATAAATATAGGTTATTTAGGTAATTATTTTGTAGATATCTTTTAGTCATAGTCATCTTACTCGCGTTGCTGAAGCGTACAGCTTTTTGAAAACGTCTGAAGGAACTAAGCAGCTTTTTTTTAATA
Source organism: Melanotus villosus (assembly GCA_963082815.1). NCBI lineage: Eukaryota > Metazoa > Arthropoda > Insecta > Coleoptera > Elateridae > Melanotus > Melanotus villosus. Next base: position 59,128,729 of record OY720421.1, on the reverse strand, counting down.
TTTTGAAGATGGATCAACTCCTATCGCCTCTAAGCATACCTACTATGCATGAAATGAAACTGTTAAGTGATCATTGTAACGATGACAGCCAACCAATAATAAAAATTTTGGCAGATTCACAAATTTGGCGTGCGACTTTGTGTATGCTTGTATATTAATTTCTAAAAGAAGACTTAATAATAAACACTTGTTCCATAATCCCACGTATAAACATTTTGTAGTATACCTATCTACATAAGTACGTACCTACTTAGTTAAAATTTGCTAGGGCAAAATTGATACAATAAATAATATAAAAAAATAACATAAAATTAGGATCTAAGCAATCTAATGGCTTTTGGCATTCGGCACATTTTTTAAAATGTTATCAATAAGTGAATGTCTCCTTTTCTTTGCTGGGGCTGCGTAGATTTTGGGAGGCAGCGTTGTGCTCCAGTATAGCTATTTTCGAAGACATGTAGTAGCTTACGGAGATGTGTTGCAATGCAGTACATTTTGCAGAAAAATGTTGGGCTTCAGTATATTTTGAATTGACCAATAACGCTCTTGATAAGCGTGTCTGGTGTTGTGGTTAAGTAGCTTTTGTAATTAAGCAAACGGGTAGACTTGGTATAAACTAATGATCCATAGATTACGGATTAATCGATTATATTTAAGAATGTTTCCAAGTACATACTTGACTTTTTCTTTTTTTAAGAGTTAGGTACTTAGGCATTATTAACATACTGTTTATTTTTTAATTAGGCAAAATCGGTGGCGGATTTTAAAAAATAATTTTCTATATGAAAATTTAAATAAATGATATAGCTAGTACAAAATTTGTATATTGTTGCATAATTGATAGGGTTCTAAAAATTCGTGTAAATACCTTTTTATCTATGGAAATGGTCATAAATAACAAGTTATTAAGTTCATAAGTTCACTGATTTACTATAAACAGTTATAGAATGCGAAACTGGTCATGTTAGTTCTACGAGTTTTTGAAATTAGTACTCTAGTAATACTTAAAATTGTCACAAACATAATGAATTTTTGAATAATTAAAAATTTGTTATTGTATAAGTAAACATCTCGATATGCTGAAAATTGAAAATATTGTTACAATGACGTTAATGTAATCGTCCATCAATTTTGCTCGATTTTTGCTCGAAAAATTTATTTTCAGTCAGTAAATCAGAAGAAAACTGGCTTTCTTATTGTCAATGAAAGAGAGGCATCGTTTTGTTTAATCTGCGGTTTTGGTGTTAGGTAATATATAATTTTTTATTCATAGCAAAATTTAGGTACTCAAATACTTACTACTAAGAGTAATGTATTTGCTACACAGTTTTAAAAATATAAATAACCAAAGCAGAACTTGTGGCGAATGCACTCTCAAACAGTTTAAAAAGATTTGTTAATCCCATAAGTATATGTTTGAAAGCTGGTTTAAGAAATTTCTTGGAAGTCATCGAAATATTTGCCCTCTAATTATTTTGTAGCAAATGTGTTTATAGGTTTTTTGTACATCGAAAAATTATGTGTTTATTCATGTCTTCATTTTTTCATTTTAAATATAAAATTAATTTTGGAATTTATTCTAACCTTTTCAAAATAGTTGGTTGAATTCTCAATATTGAAAAATGTAATTTCAAATACCGAAAAGCAATATCAGACGTCTAAAATAAATATAATTTTTTAGACGATTTTTTGTATAAATAATTTCAAGGAATGACTTAAAGATTGCGAATTTTGTTAACTTTTCGGTTTTCGACATGAGATCTAAAAAGAATCGTGAATAAATAGGTGCATAATTTTCCAACCCACAAAAAATCTATTTACAACTTTTCTCCAAAACGATTAGGGTTACATTTCGATATGAAGAAATTAGGTACCATTCAAATTCTTATGCGTAAAAAAGCGTAAACCATTTCAACACCTTGTGGATCGGTGTTATTTATAATTCGTCAAAATTGGTTTAGTAGTTCTTGTTCTGAAAACTTACAGCCTGCATGAAGATTCTGTAATAACTAGGTTAATCTGTTAAACATACATAAAGCATTAATTATTAAATATGTTTAGTATTCTAGGAGCGGAAATATACATAATGGACCAAGGTTACTATTTGCATATTTTTGTAAACCATTATAATTTTTGCATAAGACACGAAACTATTTTAGGAACGGTCGCATCTCTTCTTTAAAAGCATAGCTGACTTTAAACTTCTGCCCGTCAAAAAAACTACCCGGAATTTTCGAAATGCAGTAATAAACGGCACAAAAGCGGCACTGGCAAAGTGATGCCTGGTAAAACCCACCTGCAAAATAGATATTTAATGTTGCCCGTCAGTCAGTCTCCTTCGAACAGTCATGAGAGGATCACGTTAAACAAGTTTTAAGCAAGGTTAATCATGTGCACGATTGTTGTTAATGTTACGATGTTCGTCGTTTTGACAGTTTTTTATATTGTTTTAAAGTGCAACGCGACACCGTATGATCAAACTTCGAGTGTGTCTTCCTCTTACGGTATTCAGTTAGGAGTACAAATTCAACCCGATGCTATTGCCTTTCCGTCCAATGTTGATACCAAAAGCAATTATTACCAACATCATCACCATGGTTACCACGATTTTCACCATAACCACGACTTTCATCACCATCAACATTCCGATCGTGGTTATGAAGAAGATAATGAAAACGACTCGTCTCAGGATAACTCACAAGAAAATTTTAATGCTGGTGGTTCAGGGGTGAGTTTATTCGATTAGTTTTACGTTATGCTAAATAGTTTTCTATCTTATCTGTAAATTATTTTAAATTCATTCGTAATTAGAACCTAAAAATCATCTTCAGTTTAGCTTTGAAATCAGTTAATTTAATTTTAAAATTAGTTTAATTTATAACTATTTTCGTCAATTTTTATAACTACTGCTGATGAGTTTAACAAATTAATGTTATGTGTCACTTGAGTTCTGTAAAGGAAAATTACGTATAATTTTAATCCCACGTGAATTAAGCTGGTTCTCAGAATGGCGTTTTGATTAATTTTAAATATGCTGGTAACAGAATAAATTATTTTGTGGAATCCAAATTAGGTAAATAACTAAATTTATTTTGAATTTCGAGAAACAATATACTGAGATGTTATTTTACATTAACAGGGTTTTTAAACGAACTGACAATAATTTTTATTCGTTTTTATTTTCTACATCCATTTGAACTATTTTTTTAAGTTATCTAACTGCATCATTTTTTTTTAAGAAAATGTGTGACGTTTTGATTTTTAGTTTAGTTTTAATGTAAAGGTAAATAATTAACCATAAACTATTATTTACATACTTCATTCGTTTATTTGAAAAATTCAAGTGCTGACAATCAGAAAGTTCTTATTAAACGTTAAATTTCTATGTGTTATGTTAAACTGCACAGTTTTAAAAATATCGATATAAATGATATTTGGTTATTTGAAGCAAACTAAGGATAGTTATTAATTTTATCGGGTATTCTATTTTCCATCCAAGAATTAGATTTAAAATTTGTACAATGATTATATCCTCAAAGCTCAAAGAACAAACAAAGCATTGTGAATATCATACACGTAATTTCTTCTAAAAAGGTAGCATGAGAAAAGAGTAGGTATTTTATCATATTATTTTCAAAACGCTTTGTAAAACAGAACAACAGTTGTGAAAAAGTTCAAATCAAATACTCTACATAACATTTTAAAAAAATCTCCCCAAAATCGTTCCCTTTTATTAAAAAAAGATAGTAAATCCCGTTAGCTGTATTGGTAATTACTTACGTTTAATCATAAGAAAGTTCAATGTGTCACTTAAAAGTATTCGTCACCGATAGCTTCAATACTTACGTGTTTGTTTATTAATTAAATAACCATTAGAAAGATAAGAATGTACTGTATGTCACCGAACCACAATGTTTTGGTCAAACGCGTACGATTAAAATTTATCAAACGATCTAGTATCATTCGCTATTGTTTCAGCAAATTTTTAATTTTGTACTATTACATTTACATTTTTCTGTGATATAAGAAAAACACTTTCAACGTAAAAATGTTGTTAACTATATTGGAGAATTTTTTAATGGAATTAATAGTTTGATTTTATAAATTTATTTACTGTAGGCGATATCCTATTTTTATTATGTGATGAAAATTTCTTTGTTAAAAATTACGATCCGAAACAGAAACAATACGGCCAATAATGTATTATTTACAGTTATTAATAATAATAATAATAATTAGAAGCTCGTTGGCGCAGTGGTAAGAGCGCTGAACTCCTATATAGTTAGGAGTTTTGGGTTCGAACCTCACGCAGTGGTAAGGATTCTTACAAAGAATTGCCCCCTGTTCTACACTGGCGAGCAAAAAAACCGGGCCACTTGAATATTATCAAACGTAGTGCACTGAATGTGTTTGAAACTGTTTATAACTATTCAGCATTTATGTATTAGGCTTAGTAACATGTGAAACAATAAAAAAATTATCGCATTTGTGAAACAATTTAAACTTAAGTGCATAGATTTTCATTTTGAGTGGTTAATTTGAATTAATATTTGTTCTTTTTATCAGTTCTTTTAGTTAATTTTGATTATTGCGATACTGTATCATTATTTAAATTTGGCGTTTAGTAGTATCACTAATAAATTTCTGTAAAATTGACAACACATGCAGCTCAAATTATTGCTCTGATAGAAGACTGACGAAGTCAGCCTTATGTTGCAGCAGCTTTAGGAATCAGCCGTTTTAGTGTTCAAAGAGTGTGGCAATGTCATCAGGAGACGGGTTTACTTGGAAGAAGGCCAGGTTCGGGACGAAGAAGGGCTACCTCAGAGCGGAATGGCCGTTTTATTGTTTCCTCCGTATTAAGAAACAGGCATACTACTGCAGTTAGCGTGAAAAGTAGTCTGTTGGAAGTACGTGGTACCAATATCAGCGAGTGGACAGTAAGAAGGAGACTTTGAGAAGTTAATTTAAAGGCATACAGGCCAGTCACAGGGCCTAAACTTCGCAAAACTCATCGTGTAGGTAGGCTTAATTTTGCTCGTATCCACAACAATTGGACGGCGGAGCAATGACGTGTTGTACTCTTTGCAGATGTGTCAAGATTTTGTTTATATGGTGCTTATGGTCGAGATTGAGTGTGGCGAAGACCAGGGGAACGCTACGCACAGTGCAATTTCTCTCATCGCTTCAGTTTTCAGGAAGGGCCTTTGGTGGTTTGGGGCGGTATTTCTTACGAAGCTCGCACGGAGTTAGTCTTCGTTGATGGGGGTTCATTGACAGCAACTCGATATGTGACAGATATCCTCCAAGGACATGTGGTCTCGTATGCTCCATTTAAGGCGATGCTTTTATTCTAATGCACGATAACGCTCGGTCACATGTAGCAGGAGTTGTAACTGACAATCTTCATGAAGCAGAGCTAACCGCCATGGAATGGCTTCCTCTTAGTCCGGACTTGAATCTGATAGAGTATGTCTGGGATGAGCTCGGGAAACTTGCTAGAAGTCGAATACCCTTATCTGGTAACTTGGAAGAGCCTAAAACAGCACTTGTAGAAGATTGGAACAACATCCCGCAAGAAACCATTCAGAAGATAATTCCAGGAATGAATACAAGAATGCAAGCAGTTATAACAGTAAGAGGAAGGAACACTTCCTATTAAAACTCCAAGAAGACACTTTTGAGTTGTGTTATTCCGTTTATGTTTCACTTTTAGTTTTTTGGTAGTTCTCTAAGCATTTCTTTCGTTAAATAAAAACAGTAGCTTCATACATACATCTACTGAAAACCCACTATTTAAGTTGTTAACAAACCAGACAGATAGTTATTGGTAGTTTTCAACATATATAATATCTTGAATCTGAAAATATACCGAAATTTTTAAGTGGCCCGGTTTTTTTGCTCGCCAGTGTAGATCGGTACTTGAGCGAGTGAAGCCATTTAATCTAATCGTCTGGTTACAATTAGCGATTCTATCTGCGGAGTGATCGACTTCAGATAGTAACAAGATACATACACCATACAGTATACACTTAATATACGTTTATAAACTCTGCAGAAGGCAATGCAACGGCAAATCACTGCAGAGAACATATTTCCCTAGTATAAAGGGAGCATATCAAAGTTCACGACGCCAAGTCATTTAAAAACGTGGCTTTGATCCCCTCGTCAACGTCCTTAAAAGGGCATGACACAGAAGAAGACTAATAAAATAATAACTTTTTACGTACATTATTACATAACATTTAGAGACACGAAAAACGCAGAATACACTGCCTACAGGACAGAACGGAATTGTGTTACGTATTTTTTTTTCAGAAAATATTGACTTAATATCTAAATTAATTTAAAAATTATAGAAAAATAAGCGAAACTTAAATGATCCTAATACCCTATACAGAATTAAAATGTATGGTATTTGCAAAAAAACGCAAACGCCTATTCATGTCAAGATACGTAAATTCAAAGTAAAATCTCCTGGATCTTCATAGGTGTTCGTGTTTTTTTTGCATGATTATACACAAACCCTGACAAATTGCATTTCTAAGCCCTTCTAAATTGGTTCTAATTGAGTGATTGTCATCTTATACTCGTAATATTCACATACAAAATGTATGGTGCGCAGAGTGCGAGCAGTAGTCTTGTCTTGCTGAAAGTAGTAACATCATGTAATTTCATCATCATGAAGTTGTTCGATGAATGGTTACAATATATTATTTATAACGGGTGATCATAATAAACTGTCAACATCCTAGTTGAGTTATGGCTTCAAAAGCTTATTTCGTTACTATTAATATTCAGCAGACACATACAATGCCATGACTTGACGAATTAAATTTTATTTGTTAAACATCTGTCATATTTTTAGAACAAGTAAAACTAAAAAAAAAAACGTTTATTTGGTTGTAGGATCATGAAATATTGTCATTTAAGTATCCCATATATCGACAACGTAGGTCGCTTTCATAACTTTTCTTACCATATTTATAACATTTTCAGTTAAAACCTTTGGTGTTCTTTCTCGGTTCTTATCATCAGACGCGGTCCTCAAAAATTTGCAAGTGACTTTCTCAATTGATTTGTGAATTAATTTTTGTTATACACAATATTTAAATTTAGACTTTCCAGAAAACATTCTTTTTGCTGCATAGTAAACATTAATGTAAAGTTTAAAAAATCTCCAACCCATTACGATGGTAACCAGTGTTAGGGAGGTAAAAGTAAAGGGGGGTCGTTTGTCATTTTTCATTCGCCGTTAACCTCTCGTCTTACGTAAGGGGCTGGACAGAAAGCGGGGGCACAACAGTGTAGTGCGTGCGGCACCCTTTCAGTCTCCAGTGGCGGCGCATTCGCCATTGCCATAAAATAAACATAACCATTACTGCTCTGCAAAACTCACTTTAACTTTAAGGTGTACTCACCGGGGGTCCCCGACCCTCTCGTTTCGGTGCGCCCCACACTGGATATATGTTTGCATCTACTACTTACTACTTCTTTGGATTTCCATCATCTTCTTCACGAGCTAGCTCTCGATCACATCTTGCGGAGCTCCCTCAAGAACTCCTCCTTTTCTTCCTACCCCCGGAGTCACACAGCATCGGGTGTAGTTAATGCCAAAGAGTCAATAGGGGCCTCATTCACGCTCTCAGCAAAATGGCTTACTAAAGTCTGTCCGGACAACTCTCATACCCCTATCACAAAATCAGACTGGGACCACACAGGTACAACCTGAAGCAGCTTCACGGGAGCTTACTACCAGCCAGTACCTCTTTGTAAATGATCTTTCCTGTAACCTAATCCTTTGATTAGACATGCACAACATTCAACGTAAGCAACCATCACTAAGTCAGAGGTACCACTTTATCATCATACTTTAATTATTGTCATGTCACTGCAAAACGTAATTCTACCATCGAATCTACCGCCACCACTGATAGTCTACTAAACGTCAACCCCTCTCGGTTATCAGATCACACACCCCCTTTTTATATAACTTAATAATAACTTAAAGTCACATGCAGTGTTTGTTTATGCTTAGGTCAACCCTTGGGATAATTTATGGCTTTCGTCTGGGAAATAGTAAACTAGGGCATTGGTAACTTCTAAATCTCAGTTTTATTAAGTGTTAATACAATATAAATGTAAATAAACCTACATTAAATATTTAGTCTCTAACACCAGTGACATTTAATTTTATTTATTTGGCGTTAAAAAATTCGTTATTATTTGTCATTTATTGAATAATAAAAAACCAGCGTAGGTTCATAATTATAATGAATTCGTCTTCCGGGTTCGGGTTGGGACCGTGTCATTGTTGAGACAGAAGAACTCAACGTTTTACCCACTTTTTTAAGGGGCTTTATCAGGAGTAAAAGGGAGCACTAAGAGCACGGTAACTTAACGTGTCAACCACGGCAGAAGCGAAACCCTTCTCGGGGTTTCGCCTCTGGCTTGGTTGACAAGTTGAGTTATCGTTACCCTTCTGCCTCTTGCTAAAAGAGTTTCGCCTCTGGCGTAGTTGACACGTTGAGTTACCGTGCTCTTTTAGTGTTCCCTTTTACTCCTGATAAAGCCCCTTAAAAAAATAGACGAAACGTTGAGTTGTTCTGTCTCAACAATGACACGGTCCCAACCCAGAAGACGTTCTGATAAGACCTACGCTCTATTTTTTACAGCAGTTGAAATGCTGACAGTTTGTAAACATCAGTTATAAAAATCAAAAAAATTGTATATAAATAATTGTGCTTCTTGAAATAGACACCCACAATGCGACTTTGAGGGGACAGAAAGCAACTTCTGAAAATATATGCGATTCTTGTGAATTTAAATACACATCAATTTACATAAATATAACCATACTTGGTTGAATCCTTAACTAATGCACCTGAACCAAATCAGTTCTATAATTATAACTGTGGCTGGAATCGAACCCTTGTCGGCCAGCTATCTAGTTGTTGGGCTACATAATATACGGGGTGTTTTACTTAAGAGGCAAATATAGGGAAATAGCATGGGAAATCGTATATATGCAGATTCCTGCTCCCCGTTTGAGTTGATAGGAGTGATCGTGGTATCAATTGAAAGGCAAAAGGAAATGCGCTTAATTTGATACTACTTTACTTGAATTTGTTCGATTTTTAAATATTTATTTTTAATTTTAAAAGGCTATATATTTATTGTACAAATGTGGAATATCGAAACTGAACTGACTAAAGACTAAAGCTATACACTACTACTACATATCATATAGCAACAGATTATTAAAACGAAGAAATATATTATCTATTCTAAATATTAATTGGAACTCAAGACCCTTGTTTTAATAACCAACTGCCATCGATGATTTTAAAATGGTTATTTATCAGTTCATACGCCGTCTGTCTATTAAAAAATGTCAAATACGCAACATGGAATTCAAAACCTATAAAAAGGTATGTCTGCAGCTAGCTTGAAATATCTATTTTCACAGTAATCCAATAAAACTATGAAGATTGCAGCAATTGAATGTTTTATTCCCAAAAAATACCTTGGAAATATGTAAGGCATTAACTGTAACAGTTTTTACCCAAAACAATTATGAACGTGCCTCTCTTAGCAATATTTTAAAACACAAAGTTTTCAAATTTTTATAGAATAAGCTAATGGCTCGGTAAGATTTTACGTAACCATCTTCGTAAAACACCCTGTATAGTATTACTTATATCAGCGTCAGATAAATAATAAAAAATAAACTCAACCGCAAACCTAATTTTCTTAAATAACACAAAAAATATTCGACCTTGTCCTTGCTTTGTTGTGCATATTTTTTTGTTTTATCACATCCAACAAATAATTCGCTTGAAAGAAGCAGCTAATCATTAGTTTAATTTCACAATTCTATGAAAAATATCTTGGAAATAGAAACGAAAACTAGAGTTGCATATTCTGATTTTTTTCTTGACGTTGTTGTCATAGATAAGATTTAATGAAAGTCCTTGCAAATTACGGATATTGGTCGAAACAATAGAGAGTTATCGCAAGTACAACGCTAAATTTAGCGTACGTTATTTTCGTACAATCGGACGAATGCGCATGCGCCTACATTTAGCGTACGCTAAATAAATAACCGCGGCCCGCTATTTTCATAAAATAGCGGAGGGTTTTGCGTACATTATTTTGAGTGGTGAGGTTATGTTGCCGTATTTATAAACAAGTCATTTTATGTGTTGAGGTTAGGTTCAGACACTTTAGCGTACGGTAAAATAGCGGCGTGCGATAACTCAAAATTGTCATTTACCGTAAAAATAAAATAGCGTATAACATCACGTGATTTTAGCGTTAACGGAAATTTAACGTAATAATTGCGATAACTCCCTAATTAGTAGGTACATTGTGAAATTAGTTTACAATGTACAGCATTATGAAATTAGCGCATGAACGCAGTAAATGCGCTAATTTCATGAATGCCATAATGCTGCATTATAAACGAATTTCATATACTATTTTATCGTCGACTTACAATTATTTATAAGAAATTTAATTTAGTTTTTTTGCTAAAATAATAATTATTCAGGTTATATAAAATTATGACGTATTTGTCACAAAATAGTATTTGTTACTATAACGACTGATGTGGTTGTTAAGTAACGTTTGTTTATTCCGTTGTTATAACGACTTTATGGCACTGTGCCATAAAGAATAATATTATGCACGATTTTCTCTACAATAATGATAGCATTATGATGCTAGTCGACGATAATAGTTATTTATGTAATGAGTGTGTAAACTTAAGTTTTATGGCATGAGTTCGGAAGTTTCGTGATGAGGCGAAGCCGAGTCACGAAAAAATTCGAACGAATGCCATCAAACTTATTTACACACGTGTTGCATACATTATTTTTTGCACGGACGCAGTATAAATTCAAATAATAGATTATACCCAAATTTCAAAATTTTTTATTCGAGAATTTATTAATTTCGTTTTCCATATTGTACCTAATAATTCATTTCATCTTTTTCGGAATTATTAATTTCATTTTCCATATTGTAGTAATTCATTTCAATAAATTCACTTCAATAAACTGAAAACACTTTTTATACTTATTTTATTATTTCGTACAACATTCGTACGTAGGTATTTAATGTGACAAGTAAAGAATAAAAGAAAAAACATTTGCCAGTACGTGACATCGGAATTCGGATTGGCCGCGACCGAACATGCACATCATGAAAGTTCATTATGCGTTCGATACCATCTTTATGCGTTAGTTACGGCAACCGTTTTATAAACATCAACTTTTACAACTGTTTAGAATTTTTAAAACGTCAACTTTAGAGGCGACTGCGCAAAAAATCTATTATTTATTCGTTTCACATTTACATAACTTAAAACAGATTTCTTCTTCCGTAGATCTTTCTATATAGGTATAAGTAATTTCTGATAAGTTAAGATTAATATTAATCAAAATTCATTTTTGGATAACATTTTAGATTAAAAAAATTCATTTAAATGTTTTCCTAACATTATAAAATTAAATAGCTCAAGCAGATTCACCCGAGCTTTCTATATTATAAGTTATAAGTATTTAGTAATTCTTTTTTGATTCCATCTTTTTATGTATTATACTAAGAAATTAAATTTGACTAACTTGAAAAGTATCAAAAATTTATAACTTAGCAATTGATATAAAATTCCTGGAAGTTATTAATTATTCATAAGCAGCTTATATGCAGTCGTGTTATGCATAATATTTAAATTAATTATTGCAAAAAGTAGTGGTTAATTAAGCAACTATGTGGAAGGTATTTATAGGCGAATTAATCCAGAAAAAGAAATAGGAGATATACAGGGTGTATCGTAAATGGCGCATAATATTCGCACCACGCGATTCTCCGCTAAAAACTGGATAAAAAATTGTATAACTGTTTTAGGCCAAAACGGGTAGTTTTTTAAGAATTGTTAATTAAAGTCTTGTAAACTTAGCAACACTATGCGATCAGTCATACTACGTCACCTGCGGTATCACCAATAGCAACCCGCTTGATTAAATATAATTGCATTATACATCGTTGCAACATTTATGAAAAGCACAAGCACTGCAAAAATTTCAAACTTCGGATGGAAATTCTAATTAAACGAAGGGTATGTTGATAGTACAATTACAGATTAGTTATTTTTATTGTTGATTGAACTACGGCTAAAAATCATTATTTATATAAAAATATGAGGCTGCTAATAACTCCATAACTAAAGAGTTAACAGCAAATTGGTATTGGAGTTTTTTGCTTGGATTTTGACGTAGAATCGCGGGATATACATACCTATTATGCACGATTTTTGATACACTCTGTATATTTCGTAAAAATCATCGCTGGAGTTCGATTAGCATGTAATCTCATGTTTTCAGAAATTAAAAATATTAATTGCAGATAATAAATATTCACAGGCTTCGTTTTACTGAATATTGAGGAAAATAATTATATGGAATATTTTTTAAGAGCCTATTCCGCTTATTCTAAACATATCTTCCACATATAGTAATAGTAACATACTTTAATAAATAGTAATAGGAAATATCAAAATCATCTTCAGTATAAATACATCGATTTTTTCTTGTCTTAATGTTTTACAAACTGCTACCGAAAAGTTTTAGTAAATGGTAAAGAGAAAATGAAAAAGAAAAAATTTTGACAAATACATTTCTAATTTCAGAATTGCCTATTTACAAACATAGTACAAAGTGTCTTAAAATGAAATATATCTAGTATGTTTTGAAACAATGTAGTTGCATAAAAGTTTACATGCAAACAAATTTCAAAGGTAACCAGATGTAATTATTTTTAAGACACCCGGTATAATGATCTACGAAAGTTAAGGAAAATTATAAAAATTATAAATTTCTCTTATGGTTGTGTTCTTAAATTTTAGGTCAACGACTGGGTAGGCTTTAAAAATGTTATCTGTCATTAACATTTTCATATAAATTAAAAAAGCTACCATTGGAATTTTGGCAATTTATTGTTTTCCAAGAAAAGAACTAAACCAAATGGGCGGAATTGTAATATTTCAATTTGCGTAATTCTAAACGAATTGTTTTATATCACAACAATAGTTATTTTTAGTATTATTGTTTAAGCCTAAAGCATGTGGCGGGAATCTAGTGGGAGAACTGGAAAAACCTAACCACTACATTTGAAAAACCAAATACGTACATTGGAATTAAAGTCCCACTTCAGCGGAAAACGCTTTAGAGAATATATTCGTCAAATTGTAAAAAAATTCATCTAATAATTTGGCGAAGACAACTCAGTCAACTTCACTTTTGTAAACTGGTGACATAAAAAATGTATTCAGAGAATCATTCTGACTAATTTCTGAACAAAATTCCTATTGGAAATAGAAACGCAGTGACCGAAGAACGTGTATGGTCAAAATACTGTTGCGGTTTAATAATTGCTTTTCTTGTTGTTATTGTTGTTTACTATGTGCGAATATCTCTTCTATAAAGGTTTTCATAACAACAGTACTGAAATTCCGAGTATTGTTTTGTGGAGTTCGTTTATTTTCAATTTTGATCAAAATATTTTGTATCAGATTTAAGGCGGGCGGCCACTGCGAGCGAAACGAAACTAAGCTAAGCTAAGCGAAGAGAATGCTAACTAAACTAAACTACGTTGGAGCGGCCACTGGGAACGATTTTCGTTTAGTTGTCAACTGTGTTTTCGTGAGGATGGACGTGTTTAAAATGAGTTCTGTAACAACCAAAATGTTGTTATTGGATCTAAGTTCAGAATCAGATGAATCAGATTTTTTTGAAGATATTGCCAATGTAGATTTCATGGAGAAGAAAAAGAAAAAATGTTGGATAAACCGTTACATGAAGAAACGAGAAAAATTTGGTGAATTTCATAAACTGATCAACGAGCTAGACGATTTTAAATTCAAAAATTATTTCAGAGTAACAATTTTATAAATAACCGCTGCTATTGAAAAGCAAAATACAAATTTTTGAACACATTCAATCGACAATTCACTTTGTGATATTTTGCAGGACATAATTAATTATTTGAGCATTTAATTTTTCCAAAATATGTTATTACACAGTATGTAGGTGAATACTACGACTTTCATCACAGTGCTAAGCACGTGGTGATCAACTAAACTGCTCAAAACCTCGCTCGAATCTGACATGAGCTAAAACGAACGAAACGAAGCTAAGATTTCAATCTTCGTTCGAATATTTTCGTTTAGTTTAGCTTAAGTGGCCGCCGACGCATTTAAAAGTATGGCAGCTGATTTATAAAAAACTTATCTTCGCTTAGCTTAGTTTCGTTTCGCTCGCAGTGGCCGCCCGCCTAATGATGAAATAAATTCAGGTATTGTCATTATTATTAGCCTAGACATTCCTATATAGGGCAAAGGCCTTCCGTTTTTTCCTTATTCTATTTCTTTTTGGTCTACTATCCCATAATGACCGCTCCTCGTGGGAGCGAGGTGCAGCGTTAACGGAGTAATCGGGTAATTTCGGTACTGACTGGAGACAACGAAGCTTAACTCTACTGATCGTACTGGACTCGGGTACCCAGCTACCGCAACTCGGGACCTTTAACTATGTATTTTAAGTAACATTTATATACTTGCCGGCACATTAATCCCATTAGCTATTAGACCTATTCGTTTTTCGCCAGTTCATGGTTTTATTCCATGAACGTTTTTATGTATAATGTTTTATAGCTGACGAGGACGAAACACAATTTGGTGTAATTTCTGGCTACTGCACTTACATAACAGTAGTTTCATTTATAAAAATTATTGTTGATATATTTTTTACATTCATATTGATAAATTTGAACAGTTGTTATTTCCCAATTTTAAAGTTGAGTTATTTAGAATCAATTTTGATTTGTTTATTTTCGATCTGAAAGTGTGACGTTCCCATTTCAATGTGTTTAAACAATTTGAATAATTTGAATATGTTAATTCTCAATTGGAATGCGGTTAATCGATTTCAGATTGTTTTGCCTCAATTTGAACGTTTTTATTCTCAATTTGAAAATGATTACTCTTAATTTGAAGTTGAAAAGGTACAATGAGGCGTTGTTGCTATTTGAAACAAAATCCCAATGTTTTTGTTTTAAACTATGTACATATGCAGAGGCTCAAAAAGCTAACAAAATTGAACACTTTTTATTATGTATTTAACAAAGTTATTCTTCTTTCTTTCTTTCTTTCCTTCTTTCTTTCTTTCTTTTTTTCTTTCTTTCTTCCTTTCTTTCTTTCTTTCTCCGGTATCTTATGTACTAGAGCTGGGTCGTTCATGAACGAGTCGTGCCAAAGGAACGACTCCTCGGATGGAATCGTAGGAATCGATTCACTTATTTCAATCCAATTCGTTCCTAAAGGAATCGCGCCGCGAGTACGTTACAAATCATCACGATTCGTACAAATCCTAGGAATCGAGCCCTAACCCGCAAATACATACAGTAAAGGAATGGAATCGGAAGTAAGAATAGCTACATTAATATTAGTATGCTATTAAGACACGATCACACGATGTTGCGTATTCACAAACAAAAGTAGAACTTATTGATTTATAAAGCTCTGAGGTTTTAAAATGAATTTCCCAAGTCGCCGATATACAGGCTTTATTGTTGAAATGAAATTTGAAACTTTTTATTAGTTATGCAATAATTAAACATGCATTTTATATTGAAAATTCGTGTAATTAAGGTTGTAACATGCATGCAATTTTGAAATTGTGCATGCTGGCTCCTGTTTAACGAGTTATTGTTTAGTCTTTTATACCCTCATTTATTATTGTAGACAAAATAATTTACGTTTGACGTTCTGAATCTGAATGTATAGTCAACGAATTTCGGATTTTGTTCCAATTCGATTCATTCTAGTACGGTGCGTACGTACGGTGCGTACTTAAAAGTACGATTTAAATCATAGGAACGAAGGAACGAGAACGAATCGAAGGAACCGATTCATGTTGTGGAATGGAATCGAAGGAACCGATTCACCGAAAGGAATCGGATTGCCCAGCTCTATTATGTACCCTCACGGGTGTTGGATATTTGTGGGTTCCGTGTCCTTTACCCATTTCTTCCATCTTTTACGGTCCTTTGTCATTTTATTCATTTATTCAATCGTTTTCCCCCTTGCTTTCCCTATCCCTTCTATGCATTTCATCCAGGTGAGTCTCGGTCTTCCTCTTTTCCGTTTCCTCGTTCCTTTACTTTCCATTACTTTTTTCGGTAGTCTGTTTCTATCTAATCTTTGTAGATACCCATATCATTCTAATTGTTTCTTCTCACTTTTTTGTGTTATCGTTTGTTGTTTCAGTTTTCCTATGATTTTCTCATTTCTAATGTGATCCAGCTTGGTTTTCCCTGCTATCTTTCTAAAGTAATTTCATTTCTGCTGCTATCAGTTTTGGTTTGTGTTTCTGTTGTAGTGTCCAGATTTCACTTCCATATAGAATCGTTGAGATCACTATTGTATTATATATATTTAGCTTGGTTTTTTCACTTATTTCTCTTTTCCCGTAAATTGTCTTACTTAGTATGTAGTATATTGGTATGATCTTCCACTTAACTGAATCACATACAATTTTAAATTTTTCAACTAGCTCAATTTTTAATTATAATTTAGTTAAATTTTTAGAAAACTCTCAATCTCAGGTCGCAAAAGGGATCGCCTTGATGAACCTTTACAACTTCACCAAGTTGAAATTCAAATACCTTTCAAAATTATGCAAATTTTTACAAACAATAACAATAAAAAATTCTAAAAATTAACAAATTTACAGAAATACCTTTTATAATAACACGAACGAACACACTTCCTGCTTCAATTACAATTTATCCAAGTCCTGACTTATTTTCTATCCAACAACACACCTCCTGCTTCAATTCCAAATTTACCAAGTCCTACCTTATTTTCTATTCAACAACACACCTCCTGCTTTAATTCCAAATTTACCAAGTCCTGCCTTATTTTCTATTCAACAACACACCTCCTGCTTTGGATCCAAATTCACAACTCCTTTTTCCCAAGTAAAATTTTATTTAACAAAATAAAATTTTTATTACACAATTCCAAATTATCTCTATACAATAATATCAATCTTTTATATTGTTTTTAACTAATTATAACTTTTATTTGCTTTCAAATTATAGTTCTATGAAATTAAATCAAATTTAAGTGTTAACTTTTAAAACTCAAATTTTCGTTAAATCTTTAACGTTCAAATATTTTATTTATATTAAAATATAAAATTACCTTAGTTTCTAAATGTAAACATACTATGACTATTTTTTTTTAACATATTTACAGCTTAACTAACTAGATATTTTACCCTAACTATTTACAATACTAAATTCTAACTTATAATTATTTACATTTTATCAACAATAAATTTCCATAATTTCAAAAGGCGTCCATATCCCACTCTATTAAAATTCCAAAACCCCATCAAAACGATATCATCTCAATATATTGTTTGCCTTCTTAATTTTGTTCGTTATTTCAAGGTCTATTTTCCCGTCGTTTTCTATAATCATTCCTAAGTATTCCATTGTGGTCACTTCTTTTATAGGTTGATATTTATATAGAATTTTGCTCTGTTCCTGCTCTCTTTTTTTATTTATATACCTACATTATTTTACTTTTTTCTACATTAACTTCCATCTTCAGTTTTTCTATTTCTTCTGTCCATATATTTACCAACTTTTGCATTTTATTATTTCTATCTGATATAAGCACTAAATCATCTGCGTATAACAGGCTATCTATTCTGATTGGTATAATATTCCTATGTCCCAAAAAATCCAATATGGCGTTCATTTAAATTAAGGAAGTTGATACGAGTACCTCAAAAGCAGCCATCTTGAATTTTTATTCGACATCGATTTTAAATTGGTCTTATCGAAAACAGTGACTTTCATATGAAACTTTTTTTCGTATCTCTTATACTTACGAAGATATTTGACATAGGTACAAGAAAATGACAGATTTTAGTTTTTCTTAAATAACTTCTGACGTGTTCAACATTTTGAACTTTTTCAAACAGATTTTAAATCAGCATATAAAACTGCAAAACATTGCCAATTTAACCAAATCTCCATCTTCAATAATAAGAAAGTTACCCATGCAATCCCACTCGATCTGGGACACGCTGTTGTATACAGGGTGTCCCAAAACGTACCGGAAATATTTCAACGATGAATTCCAGAACTTATTTAGAGTCGAAAAGTCCATATAAACATATGTCCTAAAATGCTTGGTTTTCGATTTTCTTTTTTCAGTTTTTCTTAAAAATCTCGAAGACGGTTTAAGATATTAAACTGAGGTTATTCCGGTATAGAAACACACTTTTTAATCGAATTTTTTTTTATTTTTTTTAACCAGTGGCATAGCTATGGCTAAACCTTAATCCAATTTTAACGAAAAAAATGTTACGCCACTGATTTAAAAGAAACAAAAATGGTTTATTCTTAATTACCAATCAATCATAAACAAAAAAGGTCTGTTTCATTTTTGTCGTATACCTTACCGTTTGGAAGAAATCGTTAATCAAATTTGTATTTACATACGGTCCTCCCGAAGACTTTTTTTGCATATCAATAACTGTGGCATTTAATTACTACCAATTCTCAAATTGATATCGAACATCAATTGCATCACTAGCATTTCTGTAGTTATTTGCGTAGGATAGCTGCGAAGAATCTCGAATGACCCTAGGTACTAGAAACTTTAGCACCCTGTATATCGAAAACCAAGTATTTTAGTACATATGTTTATAGGGACTTTTCGACTCTAAATAAGTTCTGGAATTCATCCTTGAAATATTTCCGGTACGTTTTGGGACACCCTGTATACATATGCATTACAGATAGTCAAAATATGCACCAAATATGCATCATTTTCTTTTAAAATACACAGTGTTTCCACGAATTATGTATTTAAAACAACAGTTTTCAGCAACGGCTTAGTTTATTTTTACAAAAATACACAAAAGGCATTCTTTATAGAAGCTTAGAACTACCTTAACTCCTTACAATTTCAAACAAAAGGGAATTTAAAGCTTCTTAGAATTTGATTGTATTTTTTTAGGGTTAAAAATTTGTGTTTTAGAAAAATAAAGGCAAAATAAGAATTATCGATGCAAAAATTTATGCACAAATGATCGCACAATCTTCTTAAATTGAAATGCATTTTTTTATTATTATTTATGCAAAAGGGTCCTGAAATATGCAAAATATGCAAAAATTAATTGATTTAATTAAACTCCATTTGCGCGCTGATCCAAAAGCTCAGATCTGACATATTATTAATTTAGAACATGCATTTGCATAAAATCACTGCTTTGCTAATAACAAATGATGGTACTTACAAATGGTATCCCCCACTACGAGTTAAGTTGATTTCAGCCAAATGCGTCGTTGTGGATGATGAAACCTACTATGTTGGTCAGGATTTTTATACAGCACCAAGTTGTCAAGATGCTCCTGTAAACTGTAAAGGCAAAATTTCCACAAAAATTCCTTGTCTGGCAAGCAATCTGTACGTGTGGTCTTTATACTTTAATAAAATTTTATGCCCGATTTTTCGAAATTTACAAATTTTATTTGAAACTTCAAGAACTAAACTAAGGGCCGGTCTTTCCATCTCCTAATAAACCTCCTAATAAGCTATTTGGCAATTAGTTTCCATGGAAACGATTGTATTAACAGGTATTTAATAGGAGAATAAATTTATTAGGAGATGGAAAGACCTGGGAAAGACCGGCCTTAAAATAGTTATTTTTGTAACAAGTACCTAAAATCAAGTTTTTTGGCACGAATCGTTGCAGTTTCCGGACGAGGCGAAGCCGAGTCTGGAATAGCAGATGAGTCCCAAAAAACGATTTAGGTACGTGTTACAAACAAATTTTTTTTGTTAAAGCTCCCAAAAACAGATTCAAACCTTTTATTATGTATGATTAATATGATCAGAGCACATGTCACTATAGTAGTACGCAAAAGGTTGCTATGACAACTTTTAGGGACTAGGCCGAAAATATAGCATTTTACGGACTTAAATGAGTATCACTATAGTAACCAGACTTTTTGGGATTGAGTCCGGAAAATACCCATTTTACGGACTTACATGAGTCCGTAAAATAGCTACTTTTGGGAGCGTGTACTAAAAATAGTATTTTTTTAACTGCTACATTTGAAATTGGTAAAAAAATTGAACATTTTGGCAATTGTGCAGTTCTCGGATGATGTTGTAAATGCATATAATATTCTCCATGTATGTACAATGTATGTACAATGTGTCCACGGATAGGTGACACAAGAGGAAAAACTTTTTTATTATTGATTTCTCAGAAAATTTTATTCTTGATAATAATTTTTGCTGTGCTTAATAGTCTTATTTCTCATGTTACTTTTCCTTCAGGTAATCATTTAAGACTTAAATTCACAATTTCCTCAGTTTTGGACTTTGAAAAAATTTCTGAAATTTTTATAATCAGATCAAGTATGCACAACAACATTCTTTTTTTTGTGTTTCCTTTATTCTTGAAACTTTCAATTTAAAATAAAGTTTTCGAAACAACATAATATCCTAATTTTGTGTTCTTGAAGCGTCTACGAGCACAACAAAAGCCTTAAACTAACAAAAAAACAATTCTGTCTGAACAACTTCAAATTTTGCATACGAGCGTAATTTTGTGCTCTGAACTTTACTCTAATACAATTTTGCGACTTTACCTAAACCCCACCTTCATTTTAACAGCGTTAACACAGATGCCTTGATTTAAAAAAATCGAAAGTCATCTTAAAATGAATTTAAGAACAAGCAGGGATAGACTGCCAAACAGCGTATTGAAATCTAAAAATTTTTGGTCATTTATACCTCCTGTATCACCTATCCGTGGACACATTGTATATTACCCATTTAATAAGGATAAATTTTATTTAAGAAATCAAAGATATTTTATGCAAAATATAATCTTGATTAATATATTATTATTGACAAATACCTTATCAAAAAAGGTTGTTGAGTAGTCGACCTAGCTTGTACACGGCATTCCAAGAATTTAATTTCTACTTATTTTAATTATATGTTCTTAGAAATGTTACAACGGGATTAAAAAGTAAAAGCATGTTAACGTATAATTATAAAGTATAATCGATCGATCGATGAATCAGAACTGTTCGATCGACTATTGCAGTACGTTACCAGACAGGGGAAAATATTTTAGGACAACTTTTAATTCTTTAAAATCTAGTACCAAAATGGTTCTCGAGTGCATTTTAAAAGATTTAAATAGCAGAAAGCTGGAAATAAAATGTAATATACATGCATCGCTACACTAGTTTTAGGAATAAAACCATTTGGATCTCTTTGACAATAAAAGCTGTACTTAGAACTCTTAGAAGATGGTTGCCACATATTTGTTATTTTTTTAGGTATCTAGAACATGTTTTTTTTTCGAATAAAATCTATATCAGTCTTATCAGCACTATTTAAATAAGTGTGGAAAAATGGATAATAAAATACGAAGTGGTTTCACCGCTGATCATGACAATTAAAGACGCTTTAAAGAAGTTTCGACTTCAAATTTCTTAACCTTAAAACGCAAACAAAATTTTAAAAACAAATAAAAAGCCTCAATATATAGGGTATTATCGAGAAAAATGCAAATATTCTACACAGAGTTATTATACGAACAAAATAATGAGTATTACAAAGTTTCTTTATAATACAATAATTAAACAAATCCAAGTTGATTTTAACAAATTTTATTACTGTACCATGACAATTGTTTCGTCAAACGTTTCATGGTTAATTGGAAATAATGCAGAAATGTTGTAGAGAGTACAGTTCAATTTTTTGCATAGAATTCAGCTTTGCATCCCGAAAAATGGTGGTCACTTTGAACATTTGTTTTAAATCTATTAATAAACCTACTTATTACTAATAAACTTGATCAAATTGCCGTTTTGTCATTTGTTTCCTAGAATACCAAGTTACTAGATTACATTTGTTTTAAGAAATATTCTGCTCAGTCACTCAGATTTAAAACTTTTGTGTTTAAACCGTAACAGGTATCACAAATTAGAAAGAGGCAAAAAAGTTTTAACTATTGAATATCCCTTTCTGAAAACAAAAAATCATTTTAATTATTATCGGTCTTGCCATTAAACAGTTACTGTCTGTAATGGGCTGTAACACCCATGTTTCATACACTAGTAGTCTATTGATAATAACCATTATCATCTCAAAGGATGTCTTATGCCCGTATGGAGTTGCATGCCAAATATAATCCAAATCGATTCAAGCGTTTTGTTGTTACAAGAAAAAAGATTTTTTTTCAAAGAATTTTGAAGCAGAATACGGGCTTAATGAAGCGAATTTGGTTATAGGTATATTTAAGTTGGGCTAAATCATCTTATTTTGCGCCCCGCAATATGTGGTTAAGCCATGTCCACACATTTTAGAGACACCCTGTATAATGAACGTATTGTTTAATAGTCGTAGAAAAACTATAGTTTGTGGTTGACAAATATTCATAAAATTTTATTTTTGAAGCACAAGTTCTAAGTAAAACTTGTAAAATCAATTGAAGAAGAGTTTAAGTTTTGTTTGGGAATCTAGCTCGGGAGTAAATATTTACTTATTTTCCGAACACTTAAATATAAATAAATGCAAATAACCTTCGCTCCTTCGCTGACCTTCCTTGCTTGTTAATTAAAAATTTGCAGTAAACTGTTGCTAAAGCATCTGTCTTAACTTTTGGCATCAAAGTATTTCTTCTTATTCAGGCTGGAGTATCACATTCTCGTTTTAATTGGGAAAGTCCAATGTTAACGGTTTATTTAGTGGGATACTTGGATGTCTCCGTATCATATTGAAATTAATACCTACCTATTTTCACATACTTTGTGGTAGCTTTAGTCTCTATGGTCTATGCTAATAAGTAATAACGGTTGTGACTTTACAAAACACATATTAACATGTCTTCTTGTTCTGAAAACGCATTATGTTAAATAAACAATTAAATTTACGGCTTTGAAAAGCGGTAAAAAATACCAATTTAATAAATAATCTACACATTGTTTTAATTAAAACTGAGTCCTAAAAATTTACAATTAAAAAGTTATATCAGTTTCATATGCAAATTATTGCACATCGTAATATTAAAATCACATAGTTAACTGTCAAATTAATGCAAACAAGGATTTCTGTTAAGTTATCTTAAAATAATTAACACTGCGGAAATGAAATACTAGTGCAAGGTAACACCACATTGCTCTATAAATATTCAGGTAACGCGAATAACAGCGAAACGTTTTACAGCTGGAATTAAATGTGTCATTCAAGGATGTGACAAAGTCTTTAATTACATTTTATTTTTATCTATTAACTACAATATTACTTACTTAAAGATTCATTAGAAAAATATATTAACTATACAGTCACCGGACAAGTAAGCAAGTACACGAACGTCTGCCTTTATTCCTTATTGTTATTAACTTTCAAAAAATAATTTGAAATTACGTGCATGTATCGTATATCATAATAATTTGTCTGTATAAATTAAATTATGTTTTTCCAATTCCTACACATGAAGTGGCATTTTAATGTGTCAAATCTAGTTACTAAAGTAACATTTTAATGTGAATAGTGGATAAAGTGTTGCTATAAACATTTTATTCGTTCTTTCCATGACGACACTGTTGCTATAAACATTTTATTCACCCATTCCTTGACAATGTGATTAAACTACTTGTTTTAGAATAAAAATCATGGTGCCTTTAAATTTAGGTTGCTAGGCATTGTTTAAAAACTACTGTAGTATTAATATTTATGTAAATACGCAATAAATTGATAATTAACTGTTTTTTAGAAATGTAGGAATTGGAAAAAATATTGTATGCTACACTTGAATAAAGACATTTTATCCACTCAAGGAACTAAACTTTTCCTTTCGTGGATAAAATTTCTCTTTATTCACTTGTACCATAAATAGCTATTTTGAACCAGATTACTCGTTAATATATGTTTTTGACCCAGCGAATCACATAATTTAGCATCTTGAATTTAATTATTTTTCTTTTGGCTCGGTGGTATACAGGAATAGCAAGGTCGCATTGTAAGCCAGGTATCGCGTTCGAGATCGGCCAAGGTCAAGTGAGATTTTTTATGTGGAAAAGTCTGAAACTTTGCCATTGTTTAGATACGAAATATAACCGTAGGTCTCGCGTCAATGTAATTTTTGGCACGATAAAGATCTCTTCCAGGTCTGGAAGTCGTTTCGGTTTGGCAAAATTCTAGTCTAGCAGTCGACACACGTTGAGATCCCTGGCATCTGCAAGCTTAGATTTCGACCAATAAGTAAAAATAGAATTTGCTGCTTCCATGGCCGCAACATTAAAGCAATGTATTAAATCGTAAATAGTACATATAAATGGCTAGGCTAGTCATTTTGAAAACATCAAAATAATTGTAAAAGAAATAAAGTAAGGTTTTTTAGACTTGGAATAATATCCCCAACAACATATCAAAAGTCTAGAAAATCTAAGTATGGGAAAGTCGCCATCTTGGATTTACTCTCGAAATCTATAAAATGCATATATTGCTCCGATTAACTTTAAATATATACCAAATAGAAATTTTTTTGAACCAGGAATCATATAAAGACTTCATCTAATTTTGTTTCTGTCATGTTCCATTTATTACAAAATGTTAATAATAAAGGTAGTTAAGTTATGAACATTATAATGATACGGTATAAGTGTTTGAAAAAACTTTGTTAAACTTGTACAAAATCGTTTAAATTACTGTACACTCTTTGAAAAAACTACTAACACAATTAAAACGCTACTGTCATTTCCAACATATATCACTCTCCATCAGAAACACCATCGTCGTATAAATACTTGTTCTATACTGGAGTTACTCCAGGGTATACCGTGACATTCACTGCAAGCTGATGAACATTCCAAGCAATGTTTTCTGCATGAGCACCTTGAAGTACTACAATCTGCCTTGCATTTACATCTTATGATATCAAGCAGAACTGGGGGGTGCTGGTTGAAGGTCAGTGAGTACCCTGTAATTGCCAACCCCAATCCTCAGGTAGAAGAGATGTATTACCTTTCCAATCCTGAACTTGGTAGTAGACCCGTAAGTTATGGAATTTAGCAGCAGCCGAGGTCGGTGGAAGTGACTGGGCTTGAACAGCTTGAGCCATATTTTTGTTAGCCACCTTTGTACTGAAACATCTGTATCGTAGCTCAGCCAAGGTATCAGATGTCTTTCCTTCATACATGGCACCAATAGCATTTTCCCCGGCAGTAATTATGTTTTAATTCAGACTGTTTGCATTGTTCAATACTTCAGCATACTCCATAAATGATGTATTTTTCATGATCTTCCTTAAACTTTTGCGTTTGACAATCCCAAACAACTGTGACGTGGTGTCACATCCCAATATGGCGTGAATAAAAAGCAAGCCTTTGCAGATATTTAATTCCAATGACGACTTTGTAGTTTGAATGTTCCATTTGTTAGAATAAGAAAGAAAACACTCCAGCTTTATATGTACGCCATCTATCTAGATTCTAGTATTGGTTACTAAGCAAAAAATGTAGTTATGTACAGATATGTCAGAAGTGCAGTTTTTGTAAAAACGTAATAAATAATTATGTTTATGTTAAAGTGTTTCTACTTTCTTTAATAAAAGGTAACTCTGCAACAGGTTATGGGCCCAGGGCACGTAAGTTACACTGAGTTGATGTAAAAAAATGGCTGCAGCAGCTGAATTTAAAGTAAATTTGGATAAACTTGAAGGTCCTAAATGATTGGGCTAAGTGGAAATGGCACATGCATATGGTATTACGTGCATATGGATTAGAAACAATCGTTGATGGCACCCGTGCTAAAGAAGAATTGACCACTGAATCGACAAACGAACAAAAGGCGTCGTTCAGTACGTGGCAACGAGATGATACAAAAGCGTCGAGTTTAATTGTAAGTGCGTTAAGTAATCCGGTCGCCGAACTTGTGTTAACGTGTAGCAACGCGAAGGACTTGTGGGACAAATTGTGTGCACGATTTGAACGCAGTAGTACTCAACGGCTGAATATGCTAATCGAGTCATTCTTTCGTGTTAAACGGGATGAAAAAGAAGACATCAATGCGCATGTAGCAAGACTGCAAAAATTATTCGTAGATTTAAATGATGAATTAACGAAACATAATGAAAACACGTTATCCGAACGTATGTTAAGTGGCAGAATTTTGTCTACGTTAAGCAAAGAGTATGATAATTTTAAAAATTTGTGGGATACAATTCCAACGAAAGAACAAACGCTAAATTTATTGATACAGAAGTTATGCGCAATAGAACTAAGAGAACTGCAAAGTAACAAGACTGTATCTGAAGCAAAAGCCTTTGTTGGACAAGGTGAAAGTGATAAGAAGAGCACACCTAAGTACAAAAAAGGAAAATTTAGGAAAAACGATATTAGCCGTGCAAAGAAAAGATTTCCATGCAATAAGTGTAACCAACTCGGCCATTGGGCAGCAGAGTGCCCGGAGAAGAAAACAGACAGCAGTAGCAGTAAACCAGCAGGTAACAGTACTTTCCTGGCACATGCCATGGGAGTATCAATGCAAAAAACTGTAAGTGCAGATAGATGGTATTGTGATAGCGGTGCTTCAAACCATATCACATCAAATAAACAGTATTTTAGCTCCTACAGTAAATTTTCTACTCCAGAAATAATTTTCTTGGGAAAACAAAATATGTTTATGAAAGCACATGGACAAGGAACAGTTAAAATTCAGGTACGTCGTAATAATGCTTGGTATGATTGTACTATGAAAGATGTCTTATATGTGCCTGATGCAAGTGCGCATCTATTTTCTGTAAAAGTAGCCGCAGAGAATGGTTTCAGCACAACGCTGGATGACAGAAGTGTGTCTGTTTGTGAGAAAAATACAGGCAAGCCTGTAATAACTGGTTTTATTAGTAATGGGCTATATGTTTTGAATATACGAGCTGTAAAGTCAGAGCAAGATGTACAAGTGAGTTTAGTTACCCCTTCAGATACGCTGCAAGTATACCATGAACGCTTTGCACATCAGAACAAACAGCATGTAAAAAACGTATTGAAGAAAATGGGAATTGATGTATCACAAGGTAATGAACAATTCTGCGATGGATGTGCTATAGGCAAAATGCATCGACTACCATTCAAACAGCGAATGAATAGACCAACAAAAGTCGGCGAATTAATTCATGCAGATGTAAATGGACCTATGAGTACTCAATCTCTGGGTGGTGCAAAATATTATGTTTGTTTTAAAGATGATTATAGTAAATATAGAAAATTATATTTTCTAAAACATAAAAGTGAGGTATATGAAGTACTTGAACAATTCTTGAATGAAACAACTGCTTTAGGACATGTTGTAAAGACCTTCCGATGCGATGGTGGTAAAGAATTTGATAATAAAAATGTTGCAAAAATATTAGCAGTAAGAGGTATCGAGTAAAACATTACTCCACCTTAGACGCCTGAACAGAATGGAGCTGCAGAGCGTGAAAACCGCACTATTGTTGAAGCAGCACGTTCAATGTTGAATCCAAGTGGACTTCCACTAGGACTTTGGGCTGAAGCTTGCAACACCGCGTCTTACCTATTAAATCGTACAGGAAAATCAGCAGAAAACGGTAAAGCACCGTATGAATTGTGGTATGGACGAGAACTAGGCATTTTAGATCACTTGCGAATATTTAATACTCATTGTTATGTACACATTAGTAAACAGTTCCGTTCAAAGTTTGACAATAAAGCTGTTTTTGGACATCTGGTTGGATATGTAAACGACAAAGATGGCTACCGAATTTGGATTCCTTCTCAAAGAAAAGTTGTCTTAAGCCATGATGTAAGATTTAAATCAGAAGTAGTATGCAATCTGCGCAACGACGTTGCATTACCTGAAGACTGTAAAGAAGAAAAGATGCAGCACACTGAAACTACAATAATTGAAAATAAACAGGAAAATGTCAACAAGTTAACGGAAGAATGTCAAGAAAAACAAGACGACAGTGAAAGTAAAGAATACGGCAATGAAGATACAGAAACTGAAAATGCAGTGTCTACTTCCGGAGGAAGACAAAACCTAGAAGATGTACCAATTCGCACAAGTCAACTTGAAAAGAAGAAACCAACATGGATGAAGAATAATGAATATTTATACATGGCTGAAATTCAAAATGGAAAATGCTCCGATCCAAGTTCGTATAATGAAGCCATACATTCAAAGCAGCGAGAAAAATGGCTCAAGGCTATGCAAGAAGAATTGGATTCGTTGAAAGAAAATGAAACTTGGGAACTAGTTGAACGTCCAACGAATGAGAAAGTTTTACAAAACCGTTGGGTCTTGCGCATGAAGACTTCATGTGATGGAACACCTCGTTTCAAAGCTAGACTGGTTGCTAAAGGGTATGCGCAACAACAAGGTGTTGACTATTATGAAACATTCAGTCCTGTAGCGCGCTACGACACCATTCGAATGCTGATTGCACTGGCTGCCTCAAAGCAGATGAAACTTAAACAATTTGATGTAAAAACAGCATTTCTAAATGGATCCCTGGAGGAAAAGGTGTATTTAGAACAACCAGAAGGTTTTGCAGATGATACGTCACGAGTGTGTCGCTTAAAACGAAGTCTGTACGGCTTGAAGCAGGCCACGGTGCTGGAACAAGAGATTCATGCAGTTTATGAAAAAAACGAGACTTGAGAATAGTACAGCTGATCCATGTCTGTTTTATCGAAAACAGAAGAATGGTGCACTTTATGTTGCGATTTATGTTGATGATGGCTTAATAGTTGGTGACAATGAAGAAGAAATTGAAGCCTTTATGGAAGAATTGCAGCAAGAATTTAAGATTACCACAGGATCACTAGAAAATTTCCTGGGAATGAATATAAATTGCAAGAAAGATGGATCGATTCATGTCAGTCAAGAAGAATATACAAAGAAAATATTAGAACAATTTCATATGACTGATACAAACTCAGTAACAACCCCCATTAGTCGTGAGGAAAATGATGTTGCTGAAGAAATTACGACAAAGATTCCTTATCGTAACGCAGTGGGATGTCTCATGTATTTAGCAATGGCAACACGTCCCGATATAGCGTTCGCTGTGAACAAGGCAGCTCGAGCAATGGAGAAACCAACTACATGGGACTGGAATAATGTCAAACGTATTTTTAGGTATCTACGAGGGACAGCAAATCACGGTATCAAAAGGATTTACTGAACTGAAGATCTTTAGTGACGCTGATTTTGCTGGTGATAAAGTTACAAGACGTTCGACCACTGCTACATTTGCGGGAGGTGCAATATCCTGGACAAGTCAACTTCAAAAGGTTGTGGCACTTTCTACCACTGAAGCCGAGATAATTGCTGCAAGTGAAGGAGCAACGGAATTGGTTTGGCTCAAAAGACTTTTATCAGAACTGATAAAATTTAATTCACTGCCGATTCTGTATGTCAATAATGCAAGCGCAGTGAAATTAGCAAAAAATCCAGAATTCCACAAGAGGTCGAAGCATATCGAAGTGCGATATTTTTATGTTCGTGAACGATTTCTTAACGATGAGCTTAGACTGGAACATATTAGTGGAAAAGATCAGTTAGTCGATTTATTAACGAAGTCTTTGGAGCGTGTTAGGTTTGAATTGTTGCGTAAGAAGTTTGGCGTACAAAGTAAAAACTCCGTGTAAGTTTTGTAGTGTTTTGGAGGAAGTGTTAGAATAAGAAAGAAAACACTCCAGCTTTATATGTACGCCATCTATCTAGATTCTAGTATTGGTTACTAAGCAAAAATGTAGTTATGTACAGATATGTCAGAAGTGCAGTTTTTGTAAAAACGTAATAAATAATTATGTTCATGTTAAAGTGTTTCTACTTTCTTTAATAAAAGGTAACTCTGCAACACCATTGTCGGATGTTGGTTGCACCACGCTTTGGCTCTGGTTTGAATATTACTTTTTTATTCTCCATTTTAACATAGAAATACAGGAGTATCAGGACATCAGTGTCGTCTGCAATGACAACGACATCTCTTTGTTCAGACGCACCAACTGCTGTCTGGGTTATCAGAAGGTCTGCAT
This sequence comes from Melanotus villosus, assembly GCA_963082815.1. Taxonomy (NCBI): domain Eukaryota; kingdom Metazoa; phylum Arthropoda; class Insecta; order Coleoptera; family Elateridae; genus Melanotus; species Melanotus villosus. The sequence goes on along the minus strand of OY720421.1, from coordinate 59,098,555 downwards.
CTCCACGTGCATGTATTGTCTTACATCCAACACTTTCAAAGCTCTCACTAAGCATCATCAAAGAACGCTGCTTATTCGTTTTGTTTGACAGAAAAATATCATTCTTCATTGTCAGTTTGATGTCCATAGAAAATAAAACGTTAGGGGAGCTTTTACCTTCACTTCTTCTAATATGAGTGGCGTCCTTAATGGAAGGACCATCCAAATATCCATCAAACACAATCACAACCGATTTACCATACCTTGTAACAACGTAGTTTGTATAGCTATTACAGATGTATGAGAACAGCATACCAACCGACCAAGATAATCGATGCAGTAAAGCACTTCCATCGAGTACATAGAGTGGATCAAAAAGTGGTGTTTCTGCTGGAGCTATCTGCCATTTCTCCACCTTGGCCCACATGGCATTGGCCAGAGCCGATTTATTTGCTTTTCTTGGGAGGAGTGAATCGGCAAACAAAGATGCTGGATAGTTAAAAAGTTCATACTTTAATATGCCCCTCTTATCTATGTCATGTTGTTCAGAAACAAAAGCAAGTCTTTGGAGTAGCAATTGCGGGTCAATATTGACGACTTCTTGACCTACTTTATTATTCTTCGATCCCATTGTAACAGCCTGTAAATTTCGTTTGAATGAATAGTTCCAAACGTTCCGATCATGCATGGACTGGAGAATTAGATCGCCAGTTTCTTTTGCTTTGTCAACGTTGACATGACCATGAGCAACTCCTGATGTCAAACTGCGCAAAGGTTCATCAGTGGTGAATGGGCTTCGATCCAAAAGAAATGTCAAAATTTTTTTGGTGTCTAAGCAGTCTCTTGTCTGCCTAGTGTATGAAGCTTCTTTGTGTTGTTCACTTGTATTATACATGACAGTAGTAAACTCTTGCATGGCATTGTTGACCTCTGTGCATGGAATCATGGATTGAACCCATACTTGTCGCTGTGTTTCTGTCATTCCTCGTTCTCTAGTTAACCCTCCTGTAGATTTGATGCTTCTCATCAGTGCTTGTTCAATGATAAGAACACTGGAAAGACCTGCCTAATACTCGTTACTGCGACGAACAACATGTAGATCTTTTTGGGACTTGCTGTACACGATCGGGTGTTGCATCTTTTGGAGGTGTATATACACTGTGTTTGTGTACAAATTGTGCCCTGCTGCTGCAAAGTGTTACAGTAGAAATCACTCACTTGTTGTTTTATGTAAATTCTCGAATTTACTGTAGTCTAGCTAGTTAGACTTTCCAGTTATATCTACGGATTGCATGGTTGCATACAATGCCTCTTCTTATTTGGTATTCACTTAGTGGGTTTTAATCATAGTGAATTTGCAAATTTTAGGTTCGCTTTTCTTTAGGGAATTTTGTTGCAACTTCGTTAGTTAACCTTCTTCTACGTTTGTCATCGGTCAAGAATAGACGTCGTTTACTTTGGCTTTAGTATTTGGTTATCCAAAATTAGTTTAATTATCCGAGGTACGACATATGAAAATTGCTTTTAGTTTGCTTTTTGGGCCTTTAGTGAATTTAGAACGGTAGTCGTTTTGGATTATAAGCAATTTTCAAGCATTAATTTGGATTTTAGCTATTCAAGCGACCATTTTTTGATAGGAGCATTTCGAAGGGCATTTTAACATCTGTTGGTATGTAACGCATTGATTTTACTTGAAGATTTCTTACGGTATTCGTTGTATTTCAGCCCTTTTTCTGGCAGTACGTTTAGTACTTCTTTTAGTATTTCCTGTACGAACCACGTGTTCGTTGGTAGAAAACATCTGTTGTGCACCTGTTACTTCAACACCACGATTTTGAGGAATTCGTAATTCGTTAATCCGAAGAAATTATTCTACCCTGTGATTTAGAAGATAAGTTGATTAGCCTGAAATTTTCCTGATCTGCAGTTCGTTATCTATACGTTTTTAAGACCCAATGTTAAGAGGTTTAAGGTCAGATAAACTTGATTTGATTTTGAGGTTATTTTGTGTGAAGTTAAATTTAGAAACATTCAAACACATTTCATTAAGCTTGATAATTTTGGTATTTAACTATTGTTAGTAATTTGATTAGAAGCATATATTAGTAATATTCACAGTAATTAATTTGTATTGTAATTCAAAGTATTAGTAACATTTTCAATCGTCATTTAGTAAATCGTACTCCGTGCGAATATTTAAGCATTGTGGTTGCAGTCACAGCAACGAGAATTTATAAACTGTAATTTTTTTTTACTTTGTAAAGGAATATTCAAATTTTCGTGTTTCAACTTAGTCAATTATTTTCTTTAATTTATTTCTTTTTATATTATATCGTAATTGAAATTGTGGTTTCCGATAGATCTCGCAGGACATTATTATTATTTACTTTTGTTATTATGTTTTTTTATAGCTGCGACAACGACTAAAGTGAGCTCACTCTTATCTGTGTTCGTTAGTTATTTAATTTAGTTTAAGAATTATTCTTGCGAACCCTCCGAGAATCTACGTTCGTTTAATTACGATTTGGGTTTATTTACCTTACATTTTTTTCTCTTTCGTTTAGTTACGTTATGGTCTTTGAACATTCCCTATAGTTTTTTTTTGGTGTTTAATTAGATCTTGTTTGAAATTTAACATTTAAACTTAGTTTGTTTACGATCTTACTAATTTCTTTATTGGTTTATTTGAATGACAACTTCATAATTATTTTTTTTTTCAATTTCAATTGTATATGTGTAAATTTTGCTTACGAGTTAATATATCCTATTCGTGAATTACCAAGCCTTGCGTTTTATTGTCAAGTCAATTGACTTTGGAAGTCTATTCTTCAGGAGGTCCGACTGAAGCTGTTCACGTTATGAGGACCTGGCGCCCAAGGAACATCGTTAGTTTAGATATTTAGTGAGCACTACTATTTTCTTTTAGGAACCTCACGCCCACGCAACAGAGTAGCGGGTTTATTTAGTGTTATCACCTCCGGATAACAATTGATATACTTCACCTAGTGCTGGTGTAGCATATTTTTGACGCCCAACGTGTTGGGGCTCGTTTAGTCGATTAGATTAGTTTAGAACCAGCTCTTTTAAACTGATTAGTTAGTAAAGGAATTATCGAATTTAGGATATTGTTAGTTAAATTAGTCAGGATGTCTTTAACCCAAGTTAGTCAAACTTCATTAGTTACCCTTAAACCTACTCCGGTATATCAATGGAATTTAAAATTTTCGGGAAATCCAAATGATACCATGAGTTTTAATTGTTTCCTCGAACGTGTTAGCGAACTTTGTAAATCACGAATGATTAGTAAGGATCAATTATTTGCTTCAGCCATAGACTTGTTTGAAGGTGAAGCTTTGTTATGGTTCAGGTTAGTTAGTAAGCAGGTTAATGATTGGGAAGGTTTAGTTAAACTCATGAGACAGGAATTTACACCTTCTTATAACTCCGATAAATTATGGGACCAAATTTTAAAACGTACCCAAGGTCCACAAGAAACCATAGGTATTTATGTAGCTGTCATGTCTACCTTGTTTGATAGAATGCCCATTCCAGTGTCGGAAAGATTGCGTCTTAAGGTACTTCGTTCTAATATATTACCATTTTACCAGGAACGTTTAGCATTAGTTGATATTTCAACACCCTACGGGTTGATTGAACATTGTAGAAAGTTAGAAGCTGCTAGACAAAAGATTGAGGAATACAAACCTCCAGTTAGAGGCCAATTGTCTTTGGAACCTGATTTAGATTATTCATATTCTGATCCTAGTACTTCTCAAGGTCCTTCCGCTTTAAATTGTAGATTAGCCGATGCTCAAGAAGTTACCGTTAGTAAAAGATTTTGTTTTAGGTGCAATAAGCCTGGTCACGTTGCTCGTAACTGTCATGTTAGGACAAGTTTAGAATGTTTTGGTTGTGGGAAGTTAGGTGTTACCAGAAACACTTGTGTAAATTGTAATAGGTCGTTTGGAAACGAACCGTGGGGACAGAAACCTAAATCGGCCACTGAAAATTTTAGTTCGTTAGATACGTTAGCTAATTATAAACAGAAAGTTGTCTTAGATTATATACTAGCTCAAGTTGGTGATGGGGAATGCCCTTATGTAGAAATTTACATTTTAGGTATTAAATTATACGGTTTGCTTGATTCTGGGGCTAATAAAACTTTTATTAATCAGGATACCTGGGATTTACTACGTAACTTAGGTTTCAAGTTAGATACTAGACAGATAACTATTTGTACTATAGCAAATAGCGACAATTGTCAATGTTTAGGAACGGTCACTGCTCCTGTAAAATTAAAGCATGTCGTTAAGTTAATGCAAATGTATGTTGTACCCAATTCGAGACATAGCATTATATTAGGTATTGACTTTTGGTCTAAAATGGGAATAATTCCGGACGTACGTCGGGGTGAATGGTTCTTTTCCAAAGAATGCTTGAATAATATTGAAGTTAATCAATTAGAATCGGAGTCTGATTTAACCGTAGAGCAACGAACTCGTCTTAGTAACGTTGTTAGTAATTATTTTAGTAAATTTAGTAAGGATCAGTTAGGTTGCACTCATTTAGTTGAACATCAAATAAAGACTAGTAGTCCTCCGATTAAGCAACGATATTATCCGGTGTCACCTTATAAACAACGTTTGATTGATGAAGAGTTAGATAAAATGTTGAAAGCTGGTGTTGTCGAGAAATCTGCGAGCGCTTGGTCATCTCCAGTTTTGCTAGTACCTAAGAAAGACGGTACTCAGAGATTTTGCATTGATTTTCGAAAACTAGATAAAGTAACTGAAAAAGACGCTTATCCGCTTCCATACATTTCATCTATTCTTACCAAGTTAGGTTCCACACGTTACATGTCAAGTTTAGATATAAAAAGTGCATATTGGCAAGTAGCTTTATCTGAAGGGAGTAAAGAACTCACAGCTTTTACAGTACCCGGTAGAGGATTATACCAATTCACTAAGTTACCGTATGGTTTATCTAATGCACCCGCAACTTTTCAACGTTTAGTCGACAAAATTTTAGGACCCGAATTAGAGCCGTATGTCTTTTGCTATTTAGACGATATCATTGTAGTTTCACCAGAGTTTAATAAACATTTAGAAATTTTAACCGACGTTTTAGATCGTTTAGCTAATGCAGGACTTGTTTTAAATCGAGATAAAAGTCACTTTTGTAGGCCGGAACTTAAATATTTGGGCTATCTTGTTAATCGTCACGGATTGCATGTTGATCCTGAAAAAGTTGAATGCATCGTTAATTTGCCTCAGCCTAAAAATGTAACGGAGATACGTCGTTTGTTAGGAATGGTTAGTTGGTATCGTAGATTTTTGCCTAATTACTCGGATATTACATCCCCTCTTACTCTTTTGTTGCGTAAGACTTCAAAATTTATTTGGGGCAGTTCATGCGAAGAATCATTTAGTAAAGTTAAAGAAGCCCTTATCTCTTCATCTATTTTATCTATTCCAAATTTTGACAAAGAGTTTTCTCTTCAAACAGATGCTAGCGATATAGGGATTGGTGCTGTATTAACGCAGCATTATAATGACCAAGAACATGTTATTTGCTATATTTCACGTGCCCTTACTAGAACCGAACGAAAGTTTTCTGTTACTGAAAAAGAATGTTTAGCTGTACTTTGGAGTATTGAAAAGTTAAGAGGTTATTTCGAAGGTGCAAAATTTACGGTAGTAACACATCATCATAGTCTTGTCTGGTTAGATAATTTGAAAGATCCCCAAGGTAGATTAGGTCGATGGGTATTACGCCTTCAGCAGTACGATTATACCGTAGTTCATAGAAAAGGCAAAGAACACCTTGTGCCAGATGCGTTATCTCGTTTTGTCCAAACCGATAGTAGCTCCGATGAAATAAATTTAGTAGAGGTCATTAATGTTAGAGATCCTTGGTATGTGAAACTTATTAGATTAATTAGTCAAAAACCTTTAGCCTATCCTCAATGGAGAGTTGTTGAAAATAAAATTTACAAATACGTCAAAGTAAACCCTTTAGATAATGAAGATTCTTGGAAGTTAGTAGTTCCGAAAGAGAAACGTCGTGAAGTTCTTCAAACTTGTCACGATGAACCAACTTCAGGCCACTTAGGCATTTATAAAACTTATTTTAGAGTAGCTCGTCATTATTTTTGGCCATCCATGCGTTCTGACATTACTAAATATGTACGTTCTTGTGTCACTTGTCAAAGAATCAAACCCGAACAAAATTTACCAGCAGGTCACATGGGTAATCCAGTTATTCCCAAAACTCCTTGGCAAATTATTAGTTTTGATTTAGTGGGATCATTACCGAGAAGTTCCCATGGTAACCAATTTATTTTTGTAGTGACCGACATATTCAGTAAATTTAGTTTGTTGTTTCCTCTTCGTAGAGCTTTAGCCGTTAGTATTTGCAAAATTTTAGAAGAACACGTTTTCTTAATGTTTGGCGTACCGCAGCTGATTAGATGTGATAATGGTACTCAGTTTAGAGGTAGAGAACTTAGTAGGTTAGTTGATAAATACAAAGTTAAGGTTCTTTTCAATCCAAATTACCATCCGCAAGCTAATAACACTGAACGTGTTAATCGAGTTGTAAAAACAATGATCTCAGCTTATGTTAAAGACCAGCATAGAAAGTGGGATGATAATTTAAGTACTTTAGCATGTGTGTTGCGTACCGCTCGTCATGAAACTATTAGTCAGACACCTTACTTCGTTAACTTTGGTCGTGAAATGTGTCAATCGGGCGACGAACATTCTAAACCGACGATTGATGATTCCCCTAATCACGATGATCAGCCTAAACGAGAAACCGTATTGTCAAAGCTACGTCAACTTGTCAAAACTAGTTTAATTAAAGCCTACGAGCGCAGTAGACAACGTTATAACTTACGTAGACGTCATGTTGAATATAATATTGGTGATTTAGTATGGAAGAAAAGTTACGTTTTGTCCGATGCTATTAACTATTTCAATCGAAAGCTAAGTGGGAAATATGAGGGACCTTATAGTATCAAACGGAAAAAGGGTTATTGCGTTTATGAGCTAGTAGATAATTTAGGCAATTCGAAAGGCGACTGGCATGTTAAAGATTTAAAGATTTTTACTGACGACCAAGGCATTTAGATTGATATCGGTTAGGCTACTGTAGTGGTACTATTAGTTATTGTGTTTGTTTTATTCATTTAGCGGGTTTGGTTGGTTGGGTGTGTTATGTGTTAGTCTAATTAGCTGGGAGGATTTAATTAGACATTTGTCCCATTAGGATTTTCCATCTTTTCCTAGTTGTGTTGTTTATTTTTGTACGGGTATATCCCTCATATTATTGTGTCCGTTACCCTACATACACATATTTTGCTCTTTTGCTATTCATCCTTCTACCCTAGTCATTTCGGGGTCAGCTTTAGTGATGTAAGTCGGTCCTGGGCTTACACACTTAACCTTTAGTGGAGAGTGGTGGTGTGTTAAGATATTTTTGTTACTGTAATTGAAGTCTATCTATATTAGTGACAATCCTTTCGGGGACTCACGCTGGATTTTCGGATGTTACAGTAACCTCACATTTTTTTGGCCTTTTTGAATTTAGAAATTTCTGATTAATTGTTTATGTGTAGACAACCACTCGAAGCTAAAACCTCCTATCCATATCCTTCTTCTGTGATCGTTTACTATCGTCTTTGCTTGATTCCCATCATTTTTCAAATTATATCTTTTCCTTCCGAGATGTAGTTTTGTGTTGGCTGCTATCTAGTGTTAGTTATTGTGAGTTGTTCGAGCGGCGCGCCTTAGCCATCCAGCGCGACGAACAGTTCAGCTACCTTACACTAGTTAGTCTCCCGCACAGTTCAACATTCTCTCTTTGTCCGTCCCATTTCACATACTTTTCTTTAATTCCTTTTGTTCTCCTTTTTTCATTATCATTGTTTTGGGGTTATTTACTTAGGTATTTTTCTGGGTTAGTTGCCATCTTATAATCCTATAGATTCTGGGAATTCTTTAGTTACGCATCTTGGCAGACGCTTGTTAAGAAAGGGAGGGATTTGTTACAGTAGATATCACTCACTTGTTTTATGTAAATTCTCGAATTTACTTTAGTCTAGCTAGTTAGACTTTCCAGTTATATCTAAGGATTGCATGGTTGCATACAATGCCTCTTCTTATTTGGTATTCACTTAGTCGGTTTTAATCATAGGGAATTTGCAAATTTTAGGTTTGCTTTTCTTTAGGGAATTTTGTTGCAACTTCGTTAGTTAACCTTCTACGTTAGTCATCGATCAAGAATAGACGTCGTTTACTTTGGCTTTAGTATTTGGTTATCCAAAATTAGTTTAATTATCCGAGGTACGACATATGAAAATTGCTTTTTAGTTTGCTTTTTGGACCTTTAGTGAATTTAGAACGGTAGTCGTTTTGGATTATAAGCAATTTTCAAGCATTAATTTGGATTTTAGCTATTCAAGCGACCATTTTTTGATAGGAGCATTTCGAAGGGCATTTTAACATCTGTTGGTATGTAACGCATTGATTTTACTTGAAGATTTCTTACGGTATTCGTTGTATTTCAGCCCTTTTTCTGGCAGTACGTTTAGTACTTCTTTTAGTATTTCCTGTACGAACCACGTGTTCGTTGGTAGAAAACATCTGTTGTGCACCTGTTACTTCAACACCACGATTTTGAGGAATTCGTAATTCGTTAATCCGAAGAAATTATTCTACCCTGTGATTTAGAAGATACGTTGATTAGCCTGAAATTTTCCTGATCTGCAGTTCGTTATCTATACGTTTTTAAGACCCAATGTTAAGAGGTTTAAGGTCAGATAAACTTGATTTGATTTTGAGGTTATTTTGTGTGAAGTTAAATTTAGAAACATTCAAACACATTTCATTAAGCTTGATAATTTTGGTATTTAACTATTGTTAGTAATTTGATTAGAAGCATTTATTAGTAATATTCACAGTAATTAATTTGTATTGTAATTCAAAGTATTAGTAACATTTTCAATCGTCATTTAGTAAATCGTACTCCGTGCGAATATTTAAGCATTGTGGTTGCAGTCACAGCAACGAGAATTTATAAACTGTAATTTTTTTTTACTTTGTAAAGGAATATTCAAATTTTCGTGTTTCAACTTAGTCAATTATTTTCTTTAATTTATTTTTTTTATATTATATCGTAATTGAAATTGTGGTTTCCGATAGATCTCGCAGAACATTATTATCATTTACTTTTGTTATTATGTTTTTTTATAGCTGCGACAACGACTAAAGTGAGCTCACTCTTATCTGGGTTCGTTAGTTATTTAATTTAGTTTACGTTTACGTTATGGTCTTTGAACATTTCCTATAGTTTTTTTTTTGTGTTTAATTTGATCTTGTTAGAAATTTAACATTTAAACTTAGTTTGTTTACGATCTTACTAATTTCTTTATTGGTTTATTTGAATGACAACTTCATAATTATTTTTTTTTCAATTTCAATTGTATATGTGTAAATTTTGCTTACGAGTTAATATATCCTATTCGTTAATTACCAAGCCTTGCGTTTTATTGTCAAGTCAATTGAGTTTGGAGGTCTATTCTTCAGGAGGTCCGACTGAAGCTGTTCACGTTATGAGGACCTGGCGCCCAAGGAACATCGTTAGTTTAGATATTTAGTGAGCACTACTATTTTCTTTTAGGGACCTCACGTCCACGCAACAGAGTAGCGGGTTTATTTAGTGTTATCACCTCCTGATAACAATTGATGTACTTCACCTAGTGCTGGTGTAGCAAAAGTATGGCAACATATCGTTTAGAGCTAACAAATGTAGATTCTTATTACTGGTAAAAATGTTTTTAAATGGCTTAAAATAACGTTCCTGGTTTAAAAAAAACACTTTCTATTTGATATATATTTGAAGTTAATCGGAGCAATATATCCATTTTATAGATTTCGAGAGTAAATCTAAGACGGCGCGGCGGTCAATATCGCGGCTTTCCCATACTTAGATTTTTCTAGACTTTTGATATGTTGTTGGGGATATTATTCCAAGTCTAAAAGACCTTACTTTATTTCTTTTACAATTAGTTTGATGTTTAACCTTTTGTTCACCTAAAATGACTGGACTATACAGTTTTGCCAGTTTTTAGAAAAATTGAAGCTCACTGGCGTGCGGTCCATGACAGCGATGGAAGCACCGCTTCCCTTGTCTTAATTCATAATGCAAAACAATACAATTTATTAATTTTAACATACTGCTAAAACAGAAATAAGCTGAGGCCCACCTTTATATTATTTTGAACCTGAACATAACGAAATCTTCGAAAAGGTTGAACCTAGGATGTGATAAAATTTCATTAAAGTTAATTTAGCCTAAAATGCAAAAATTGTGATAAATTTCTAAAATAATAAATTCGAATGTCACCTAATTACCTAGTTATACTGAAGGTTGGGATTTGTGTAATATTTTTCAAATTTTTTGAAAACAATCGAAGCGAACCAGAATGTTGAAAACTAATTTTTCAGATTTGCAGTGCATCAAAACCGTTATTTAAAAGACAAAATTCAATATCACCCTGTAGCTACATGATTTTAATACAACTGGAACTGGAGTCTTTTCGAAAAACAATTGCTAAAAATTATTATTTAGGTAACATGCACCGATGAAAATTGTAGGTACATTTAATTATAAAATATTATTCTATATCAAAATTGCAACAAAAAAGTTACAGATAATGAAATAGTTATTTAAGCTACAAATGTTAATAGTCCATACATTCCGTGTTGCTTATTATAACGTGTGTTCACAAACAGTCGTCATCTCGGTTGCTTTGAAAAACAAATTACAAGTCTTAGATTAAATCATAGACAATGACATTTTACAAATCTTGACATTTAGTTTTGTGTTCTGAATCAAATTACGAAATATGTTTATGAAATCACAACCTACTGGGATGACGACTGTTTGTGAACACCCGTTATTATTTTCGCTACCATTAGCAAGTACCTATGTAGTTTAAAAGAACAGGAAAATATTATTTGCAAAGTATGAATTATTTTGTGACAGTTTTTGTGGTAACTAAGCGTCCTATACTTGGCATCGTAAAAAAACAATATAATAACAGTGGTAACAATGACAACGGTAAACTTACATTTCTGTTATCATTGTTCATTATTTTCCCAGGAACGTAAGTGACACTATAAGTTCCGTCGTCAAGGGTAACTAGAGCTCGAATGTTATTAGCCACTTACAGTCACTGTTGCCATGGATGTAAGGCCTACTTACTTTGCTGGCAGCGAAAAAAATAAAATGCTCGGCTAGTAAATACAGCTAATCGAAAAGGAAATTGTTTAAATAGTATCGAGTCATGTGTTTACATAGTATGCATTGATTCATCAATACGTCACTCAGACACTGTCAACAAAGGCATTAAAATTATTGCGAAATAAAAAGAAAATTACGAACAAAATTAGAACGAATAATAAATAATAGGTAAGTAAAACTTCAAAATATTCATGTTAAAGAATTTATTTATAACAGCTTAGGAGAAATGTTGTATAAGTACATAATGTTTATGATGATTAGTATGTGCTTTTCGACATTCAACTGAAAGTAATGTTTTTACTAAATATTTCACATAAGATGTCAATTTTTGTCTTCAGTGTGCTAGGGATTAAAAATATGATTTAACTCAATAACGAACAAAGTTATGCAACAAATGTGTTGGTGTGTACCTGTGTACCTGGTAAACATATTGTAGAATAAATCTTCGCCGTGTTTCATTTCCACGTGACGTACTTTTTAAGTGCAGCAAAATTTGTTTTTGAAAAGTGATAAAAAAATCAACAAATTTATTTGTTTTAAAAGAAAATTTTTATGCGAAAATATATTTTTCTAGGACTATTAAATATTACGTCCATTATAGTACGCATTTAATGTTAATTCATGCCCTTTGATTATAACTTATAACTCGCAGGCTGTGCCCAATCACAAAACTGTGGTTTTCATTACTCACTGCTTTCGGACAACCGTGAAGCTCTAACAATCCTTTATTATACTAAAGAAAAAAGTTAGAATGTTGTAATTATTTATGCAAAAATGGTAGTTTTCAAATTTATCAGATAAGAAAGCAAAGTACTAATATTTAAAAAATAGTACATTGTGTAACAAGTATGTGAAGCTGACCTTTTTACACGAGTGTGCAGTTTACGACACGAGCCATAGGCGAGTGTCGCAAGCACACGAGTGTAAAAAAGGCTTCACGCATATGTTGAACACTATACTTTTTCTACGACCTCAAACTTAAAAAATGAGTTAAATTAGCGAACGTTCACTTTACTTGACAGTTTTCACAAATTCGTCGTTCAAACAAAAAACAAGCACAGCAATCTATTAAAATGTTTACCCGTGCCAAAAAGTGTATAGCCTCTTATGGCAGAAATGCGTAAAATAAACTCCATAAGAAATGCATGGCACTTCACGCATCGATATAAAAAATAAAACTTCACGTACCTACTGCGATCTGTATGTGAAACTACTACTTCATACATGCGAGTAGAAAAACTAATAATGTACAGTGTGTCCTAAATTCGACGTACATGTATGGGTAACTTTGTTATTTGTACAGCTACGGCAAAACCGATTGCACGTTATTGGGCCAACTTTTTGGAACTAATTCTATGGTGGGCGATCTTCTTTTGTTTTCGAGTTATTGCGCTAAATTGAAAATTACTCCAATTCTACTAATAAGTCTTATAACTTCTTTATTTATAGAAATATTACTCATAATATCAGTGGCGGCTGGTGACAATAGAAACAGGTGGGGTCAGGGGACAAAAACAACTTAAGTTTTGTATTCTTCTAGACTTAATAACGAGAAACGTTTTTCCGATAAACTATCGATTTTGTTCATAGTTAAAATGTATCGTTTATGAACGTAATAAAAATTTAAACTTTAAAATAAATTATAACAAAAAACGACAACAATAATTAAACACACTAAACACAATAAAACAGATCAATAACGAGGAAAAAATAGACGAAGGCAATGAAAGAATCGCGCGCTATTTACATATAAACGCAATGACGCGCCAGACTAAACGGGCCCCAAGATAAGCTTTACACTCGGTAAGCAAACACTATTTATTGGTAGTGCACGCGCCTCATACATGCCCCGTGCTCTACACATACAAAATAGACGGCTGGCCTCAAAGACCGTACCAAGTCGCATTATATAATATTGCGACAAAATACTACAGTATTTTTTTTATTAAACAATAAAACGTGTTGGAAATAGATCAAAAATAATAATTGCATGAAACATATTCTTTAAAACTACAATTATTGGGTTAGTTATACAAATATAGGTGGGGCCCGGCCCCTAAGGCCCTTATACACGAGCCGCTACTGCCAAATATTAAGCTTTGGAAAGTTATAAGTTATAATCATTTTAATTTGAATACATCAGGCAACACTGCAGCCCGCAAACTACTGTTTGTATCAAGGTACCATATCCATTACATACCTACAATAGTCTGCTTGTTTATTAATTAAATCCAGCTTGAAGATCTATCCAATTTTATTTAATTAAACAATCTGTAAGAGTTCTACAAAAATTGCTCCACATGAGCACCATTACTAGCCACACACGTTTCGCAGCGTAATAAAATACTACGGATTAGGTTCTGGAGCATATTTTCAGTGATTAAACCGAATGCCTCTACGATTCTGTTTTGAAGATCATTGAGATCTTCAGCAGGTGTTCTATATACATGATCTTTTATAAAACCCCACAAGAAGAAGTATAATGAGGTCAAATCAAGAGAACGAGGTGGCCATGCAACAGGACCACCTCTACCAATCCATCGTCTTCCAAACTCCTGATTTGACCATTCTCTTCTTTGCAGACTCCAGTGGGCAGGTGCGCCATCAAGCTTTTGCCATATTATTCTTCTAGTTGCTAATAGCAAATCCATCAAAATCTCATGTAGAATGTTGTCCAAAAACTGTAGGTAATTTTCAGCAGCTAGACGTTGTGGCAGGAAAATTGGTCCAATAACCTTGGTATTCAGAATTCCTGCCCACACATTTAAGCTAAAACGCTGTTGATAGTTACGTTCTGAAATCGCATGGGGATTTTCTGTGGCCCACGTATGATTATTCCGTACATTAAAAATACCATCTCTTGTGAATGTCGATTCGTCTGTCCACATGATGTTTTGTATAAAATTAGCTTCCTCTTGTACTTTATTCATCAACCTCTGGCAAAATTCAATTCTTAATGGAAAATCTGCGGGTAAAAAGTTTTGAACTTTCTGCTTATGGAAGGGATGCAACCGTTCATCTTGCAATATACGGTGTACTGTATCGTGACTTATAGTACCTATACAACGTGCAATACCCCAATCTGGGGTGTGCGAACTCTACGAGGGTGTCCACCGGTAAGAGCTGGTTTAAGTATAACGGAACCATTTTCACGAAGGCTTCTATCGGCGTATTTTGGGAAACTGAATTCGATTGCAAAAAAATCAACGGCGAACTAATACAACAAATAACAATATAAACTAATCTGTGATTAATACATCAAATGTGTACTTGACCAACTCAATATGACAATGTCACTTTAATAATAATTTTCATAAAGTCACTAATGTTATGGAAAAGTGCGTGTCTCTTGTCTTTTCAAAATTAGTATTGAAATCTTCAAAGTAAAGAACTGAAACATTTATTTTAGGCCTAAAAACATCTAAACTTTTTTGCTTCTTTTTTGATGAGGAATGTAATGGTGCAGTGCTTGAACTATCGATGTCTGACACCCTGTATACATACCTATAGAATTTTCATAATTCGTTAAAAAGTCCCAGTTAACAATGAACATGAACTAAGAACAGAATAAACGTCAGTCATGAACGTTGTAACTTTTACTTTAATTTAGTGCAGAGCTCTTATTAAACACTCAAATATATTTGGAAACCCCTATGTTGAAAACAACTTAATTTTTAATTTCTCAATAAGAATCTGTAATTTGTTTAGATCAAACTAGACAGATTTATTTAAAATTTAGCGCGGCGACATTATTTTACATTCCAAACAAAGTTGGACAGTTTGATAAATTACGTATAAACGAACAAGGTACTTTACCTGGAGATATAAATGGTTTTTCATTTGCTGTTACTGCTATTTTGATTTTAAGAAATCTCAAATAAATATCTCGAAAATCCAATTTCCAGTTAAGTCTTAATTTAAAAAATTCATTGAGATTCACATATTTTTAGTCGATTATGGCATCCGGGGTCATACTGTAATTTCTTACAATCGTGAATTTTGCACGTAAATGAGTCAATGCATTTATCAGATTTGTCTATATAGTCACACCTATAAACATCATAAACCCAATATTTAGATTTTTACGGTGATTCCCGTTTAACGTAAGTACCAGATTAAACGTACGTACTTAGAAAGTGATAAAAACGATCTTATATCACTTATTTCCCCTAACATGATGCATTGCCTTTCTAAATAGAACAAATACTCAATGTATTTTAATAACACATTTAACTCCCTTTCTACTCTTAGTAAATACATTACTACTTATCATTATAGAAGCTTTGAAATACTCGTAATTTTAAGACCGCAATTAGTGTTAACAGTTTATATTTATAGATGGTTATGCACATGATTTATACTTAAAATATATTGTATTATAAATAACCAACATCTGTGAAATTATAAAATCAACTAATGATTAGTCTGCGGCACGAAAATAATTATCGTACATGGTGAAAAATGTGTAATTTCTAACAAGACAGGGTTATTAAAAAGGAATGAGAATATGTAAATAATGCCTGGTAATATTAACATGTTATTACTACTAGCTGTACCTACTAGGTAGTAAATAACTAGTAAAACTATCTGTTTGCTTTAAGATTTATTGGGCATTTGTTTATTAACATAGCATATGAAATACTCACTTCGTTCTCGAGCGTTTGAATATGCGAAGTTCTTTATTAGTTAACCTTGACTTAGCTAATAACGTTTCCTTGACACTTGTTTTTTAATTAATTACCTGTCCACCAACCAGTGTAGTAGCAGTAATGGCAAAGTACTGCAAACCACAATATGTAATTAAAAATATGTAGAAAGACTTTATACCTTGGCATTTGGCATATATCTGAATTCGAGTTTTACAATTTAATAATATCGCTTTATATTATGAGGATATCTGTTATAGAAATAAAATAATGTAGCTTTGGAAAATAGTGTTACCATTCTTACTGTTTGAATTTATTTATATACAGGGTGTCAATTTTCTTGTGAGTATAGGCAACTTCAAAGGTTAAATTGACAAAGTTATCTAAAATTACAAACTAAATCTGATAATATTCTTCATAAAAGTATGTTTCACTATTAAACTATAATTTTTGTCTATTTGACGATCGGAGTAAATTGTGATATTGTTTGTCTTGAGTTAAATGTGTACGCGTTTTTTACATTTTAAATTGTTAAAACAGAAATTCTGAACTCTACTTTTTTGAAGTATAATCCGAACACAGTTCTGTAACCTGAGGAGGATCTAGAACCAGATCGAAACGTTGTTCAATAAACACAATTTTGACACTTATCAATGTGTTTTTTAGTCTGATTAAGGTCGTAAATGTGAATATATAAATCTGATAATGTCTTCATAGTTTAGATATATCGTAAACAGTTTTAGGTAAAAAAAAACAAGAACTTTTAAAGCTCAAAAAAATAGGGGGGGGGGGCAGTATTAAATCTTATGTGGATTTAATATTTATTCGCAAAAAAGTATGACTTAGAATGGATTAGAATTTTAAGACTTGGTTGGTAGAAAGGATTATTTTCTGCTGCCAGTGCTGTGATTTAACAAATACATATATGTTATAAAAATACCAAATCCAGAGTTCACATCATAATAGTGGTCTGTCAACCTTTTTTTGAGAAAAGTAATGATTTATTTTGACATTATGAAAATCTTACTTTTACCATTTTTAATAATGTGCCATTCGAGGGGTTAATCCTAATTTTTTAAAAACAGTTGGATTGTTGGATGGCAACCGCATTTAGTATATGTAATATCAAGTTAAAAAGGCTTTAATACTAATGGTAATAATCATAACGAAATCTAAAATTGTCTAAATGGGCTTGGAGATTGTGATATTTCACATTTGTTTATCTATCGTAATAGGCTATTCATTAAGGCAGAAAGCAAATTAAATGTCAGCAAATCGAGTGCATAGTGGACAGAAAAAGTGTCAATGTACTTTAATAAATTCAATAATAGAAAAATATCACCTTTGCAAAATAAGATTATCTATGACACAGAGCGTGTAACTTAGCGGGAAATATTACTACGAATTGAAAATCCATGTTGTACCTACATTGAATTACAGAAAACAAAATATACGAAACAAAGCTTACCACCTATACTGCGAAGTGTATAACCTGTAAGGTGTGTTTTCTAATTTGAATTTCCTAAATATTACTGAAAATAAATTTTGTGATGTGTGGCATTACTAATTATCAGTATGACATTATGACATAACTTAGTCACCGATTTAAAAATGCGTCATAGATATACAGTGTGTCCCAAATTCAATCCCCACCATTAGGATCTCGGAAACTATAAAAGCTACAAAGTTGGTTAAATAGGGAAAGTTTTAGGAATTTTAATGCTCATTTCATATCCGTTGAGAAATCACAGCCAACTTTGACCGTTTTCGAGATATCTTGGAAAACCCGAAATTTGGAGTTTTCTGTTTTCCAAAATATCTCGGAAAGTATTAAGTTATTAGTTTCAAGGCTTCTACATTGTGAAGGCACTTTTTTACGGAGAATCGGGTGATACCATTTATTTATATTTATGACGCTTTGTTTCTATTCTATGAACAACTACTTTTGATTTTCATATGGACGCCATATTGAATTTTGTCGTTACCAAACTCAGCTCCTTTCTCTCTTTTCAACGATGTGTCACACGTACGGGGTTTTTGAAGAAGAGCGGGAATAAAATACATTTTTTTTATCATAGCCTACTACGCGAATAAAGAAAGAATGTATTTTATTCCCGCTCTTCTTCAAAAAAACCGTACATGTGACACATCATTGAAAAGAGAAAAAAGAGCTGAGTTTAGTTACGACAAAATTCAATATGGCGTCCATATGAAAATCAAAAGTAGTTGTTCATAGAATAGAAACAAAGCGTCATAAATATAAACAAATGGTACCACCCGATTCTCCGTAAAAAAAGTGCCTTCACAATGTACAAGTCTTGAAACTAATAACCTGATACTTTCCGAGATATTTTGGAAAACAGAAAACTCCAAATTTCGGGTTTTTCAAGATATCTCGAAAACGATCAAAGTTGGCTGTGATTTCTCAACAGATATGAAATGAGTATTAAAATTCCTAAAACTTTCCCTATTTAACCAACTTTGTAGCTTTTATAGTTTCCGAGATCCTAATGATGGGGATTGAATTTGGGACAGACTGTATGTTGTTATGTTCTATGTACACATCCGGTATTTTGTTATTTTCCATGCAAGCAAGGAATACAGAATAAAGGGTGCTGTTTAGTACAGTATTCATGAAACATAAAAATAATAATTAAAATTCGCTACAATGTCTTCGTTACAGACCCCTAAACAATGAAACGCTTTTGGGAAAACATTATTCACATTATTTACGAAATTATGTTTGCAAAAATGGAATCTATGGATTATTGATTTTCATTTAAGCATTTGTTTAGTTTCTTCTTTAAAAATAAATTTCATAAAAAATTCTAAAACTGTCAATAGTGTAACGAGTTCACTGGTCGTTTGTGGTTCAGCGTGAATGATTCAAAACTAAGTAACTGCAATAACAAAACAATATCCAATATCACTTATAGTTCTTAAATTCTAAGCTTACTACGGAACCACTCGTTTTCAACGAAACCCTGCGATCAGGCAAAACGAATAGTGATAAAGTGATAAACTACCATTAGTATAATGCGAAAGAACAGAATAGAAGACATTCCGGTGGAACTATTGGTTTTGCCTAATCGCAGGGTTTCGTTGAAAACGGGTGGTTCCGTAGTAAGCTTAGAATTTAAGAACTATATCTACTAATTTATAATACTACGAGTAGATTAACGAAACACTAAACCCTAACTTATCATCATCATCATCATCATCAATTGACATGGAGCAGATCCTCGTGGATCAATCCTGGATTACGCCAGGCCCACCCCATGCCAACAGGGAACACTGTATGACGTTAACATGCCTGTGACGCTAGCCGCTAGACACCGCTTCTACAGTGCAAGGGAGTTAGTAGATCACATATTCAATGGGAGTTGGATACATGACCGAGATAGTTAAACATGTTTTATCATCTTATACTAGTATTACTGCTAATTACCTAGGTCTATTATATGAAACGCCTTAACACAGACATGCCTGCCCTATTACATGATACTGTATGCTAGCTTAGTCTAGTCATTACTATTATCATTATTAATATTCTTATTTTCATTGTAGTTAAATCGCTGCCCTCCCGTGCTCTTCAGTGTGTGTTCCGATTTGTAACTTGTCTCGTGGTAAGTTTCTATTTTTGTTTGTAAGACTTCCGTCTTACAAACTTCTGTCGCTGCGAGAATGGATTCTTAATCTAATTTATTTGTACTTAACGTTTATTTTGTCTCATTCATATTTATTTCTAACCGCATGCGTCGACTTCTTCTCCTTCAAGGCTATTCTGTTCCAGAACAGATTTCAATTTCTGATTGATCAAAACAAAGTTTTGACGGTAATGGTTTCCATCAGCTTTGCTGCATGTACCGTTACATCAGCTATGTCGAACCCGTGGCCCTTTTTACTTTATCTTTCTCTTTCTCTTTTTTGACAGTAAAACTGTAACGCGAAAAACTGATATTTTACTGAAATTTGTGCAACTCAATTTCAGAACAGTGCGTACATTGCAGAGCTAACTAGTTTTATTATAGAGTTATTGATAGTCAAATTATTGTGAAGTCATTTACATGCACACCATAAATATTTTATTTGAAAGGCATCTCCAGTTACCCGCTAAACAGAAAAAGTTTTATAATTTGTGAATCTGACAAAAATGAAGGACTACGTTTAGGATCAGCGCCTACTAAAGACAATAAAATTCCACTTTTATAACTTTCTTTCGCAAAAATAGCAAAATACAACTTATGCAACCCAACTGATAGAGCCTACAAAAAATGTCATAACTAGAGCGCGGAAAAATATGCACTGTAAACTTTAAAAATATGCATTTTATATGCATTAAAAAATAGTGGAAATATGCGGTTAAAAATAAAATGCTCTCAGAATAACTACAACACTCAAGTTTTAAAGACATAAAAAATAAGAAGTAGGTAAACAATGTAAGAGTATGGAAACCAGAGAACAAATATTCTAACATTTTTAATTAATAAAGGTTACATAGGGACATCAGGATTAATAAAGTTTCTACATAAAATTATTCAAAAAAGAACATACCTTTTTAGCACACACTCGACAAAAAATAATTTTCCCATCGATTTCTAATTCTGAATAGCCTTTAATCCATATTGGAAAATTCTAAGTACTTGAATTACCAATTTTAGGCATTTTGTATTTACATACTGCACCACTAACTAAATACTGTTTGCGATGTTCACTACTTGCGAAAGCAAAAACAAATGAGGCCAAAAAGACGAAGTGAACGACGGAAATATTACTTATACGTATTTTCTTAGAACCCAAACCACTTAAGAAAAAACCCAAAATCCTGATTTTGTGAATTAAAGAGTACTTAAGGTATTTGAAAGAAATAAACACTAAGCCTAATCTGCTAATCTGACAGGTGACAGGTAAGTATAAATAAGCACGTACACAAATTGTGTTTATTTAATATTTCTCTGAACTTTTAAGTAACCATCTACTTACGAGGAGCGTTCAAATATGAGTGAGAATGAGTTTAGAACATCTTTATTATCAATGGAACAAAAACATGGTATATACATACTATTTTTCAACGTAATCCCCCTCGACTGCAATACACTTGCGCCAACGTTCTGGAAGTTTATGTATACCATTTTTGAAGAAGCGGTTTGGTTGCGTGCGTATCCAGTTTTGCACAGTTGTAATGAGTTCATCATTATCCCTAAATTTATGGCCACTTAAAAACTCTTTCAATGGTGCAAATAAATGAAAATCTGATGGAGACAAATCCGACGATCAGCCCGAATAGCTGATCAATCGACCCAACATTGTCAGGAGTCACGGATGTTTTCGGTCGTCTCAGATGGGGTATGTTTCCTACGCGATCTCGACCTTCTCGAAACTTTTTCGCTAAACCAAACACCCTTGCCTTGGACATACATTTATCCTCAAACTGCGTTTGAAGTCTTGTAAAAATTTCAGACCGGTAAAACATTTTCTTTCGCCAGAAATTTAACAATTATGCGTTGTGCAACAAAACACGGTACTTCTTTCTCTGATATTATAATTATTATTGGTAGGTGTAACGGAGAAGAATTTGATTGTTACTAATCGTCGGAACATATCAGAACATGACACAAAGTGCTTGTTTCCATCCATTGTTTTCTATACTCAAGGCAACTACATTCTCACTCATATTTGAACGCTCCTCGTAGTTATTGTTGAACTGTATTTCATAATTTTTCAAAAACATCTTAAAAAAGCGATATGTACAATGTGATTTTTTAAAAACTCAATTGCAGCAGGCCGTATTCTGACTTAATACAGACAGTTCTAAGGTTATGAAGACAGAATACGGCCTGCTGCAATTGAGTTTTTAAAAAATCACATTGTATGTAATATGTGTGTAATCTGATAAAAATTAAAAATTTGCATCGAGTATGCTTTAACATACGGTAACATGCACTTAGCTGCTAATATGCATCGTGCTATAAAAATATGCACTAAGTATAAGATTTGAAATATTGATTTTATAAAACATAATTCGGATAAGCACCAAAAATAATCCTGCTGCATATAAGCTAAAATACATGCAAATGCATATTTTTCCGCGCTCTAGCTCATAACCCTGTTACTTATACTACGATTATTCTTTACGTTAATCATAATTTTATGTAGATACAAATTAAAAAAAGCATCAAAGTGTACTAAAAGCTAATTGCATTGAAAATAGTATATTGAAAGACAAGTGTTACAATGACCCTTATTGTAATATGAGTACAGTTTGTGTAAACGAGCCGTAGGCGAGTTTACGCAATGTACGAATATTACAACTCGTCATTGTAACACATGTTTTTCATACTATTTTCCCTATTTCGCATAATTTGTTTTTCCTATTTCGGATAATTTATTTTAATTAAAACAATTAATATTAAGTAGAAATATTAAATGTCAAGGTTGGCAAGATTGACAGTTCCAATAAAAACTTGAAATTCAATTAACAATTTATTTTGACGTTTATTAAAAATATATCCGAAAGTTACATCTAACAAGATTTCTATTTCAAAATGGACGGAGAATTACAATGCACTCCTCCTGAGGCAAGAAACATTGCTTCTAGTGCACTTAAATAAATTTAATTGCAGTACTTTTACATATCCAATAATAACAGATATGTTTGACGTATAGACTCGGTTACGAACGTTACAGATAAAATATTGTAACAAACGGCAGGTGTCAGGTGTCCCGTGAATCATTTCGCACCTATGAGTCGGCTGCTCTCGATAATTCTATTCTAGACTAACGTGGAACGCGCGAGAATGAAAACCTGCCTATATTTAAGGCGCGCGATCGCTTACGAGTCTTCAGTCTTGAACGCGCGGCGATAATTGTGAATACGTATACATAAACACTAGTTATATAAATAACTGTTAGAAATAAATTACTTTAGTGTTCGGTTTTAATATTAGTGTTCCATTTTAATTTTACGTTAGTGTTTAATTGTTCTTTATAATTATTTCGTACTTTAAGTTTGTTTAATAAATTAATTTACACCACGAACCGAGTTTATTTAAAATAAACGTCGTAAAAACGTTACATTGGCGTCAGGTGTCGGGTTCGGTGTTGAATTAAAAATAAAAAAAATAAATAAAAAGACAGTTGAACTGCTTAAAAATTAAGTGCTTTAAAACAAGTAAAATGGCGACAAAATTACTTCAGGAGTTGAAAGTGGCCGACTTGAGAAGAGAATTGGAAGAAAAGGAATTGGATACGGCAGGTACAAAAAAGCAATTACAAGCACGACTAAAAGAAGCGTTATTACAAGAGGGCCAAGATCCAGCAACTTTTAGTTTTGAGATGCCAGGCACCGGAATTGATTTTAAAGTACTACTAAACAAAATCGACGAAAGTTCTGGAACATTAAAGCAAGAATTACTGGAAAAAGTTGTAGAAAATTCTAGAACCCTAGAAGACAAAATACTGGAAAATTGGGGAACGTGGAAACAAGAATTATTAGAAAAGGTTCTGGAAAATTGTAGTAAGTTTAAACAGGAAATGTTAGAAAATTCCAGAACGTTACAGAATAAAATTGTAAAAATGGTGGAAGATAGAATGGCTCGAATGGAACTAGCAACGTTTGATGGAAAGACACCATGGTCCACCTATCACAAACAATTCGAAGCGGCTGCCAGTGCTAATGGTTGGACTGACCAAGAAAAGGCTGTGTTATTAATCGTTGCTTTGCGCGGGGACGCCTTGAACGTTCTTCAAGCGATTCCAATAAGCCAACAGAATGATTACCGATTGTTAGTCTCCCGATTGGAAATGAGATATGGGGACGCACATCTGCAACAAGTGTATCACACGCAAGTGAAGAATCGGATCCAGAAGAGTGGTGAGAATCTTCAAGAATACGAAGCTGATATTGCACGATTGGTTCGACTAGCCTACCCTACGGCTCCCGACTCCTTCTTGGAACAGCTAGCAATACAAACGTTCGTAGATGGTTTAAGGGATCGAGAAACGCAACAGTCATTGAGGTTAGCGCGGCCAAGAACAATAGACGATGCACTCGCCCACGCTTTAGAATTTGAAGCGGCGAAACAAGCGTCACAAGGACACGGGCGTGTCCGCATGATGGCCGATGAACCTGAAGGCTCCCAAGATCGGTTAGAAGAATCGATACTGAAGATTATTCGGAAGAAAAGGCGTCGAAACAAGAACGTACATGGAAAACTAAAAGATGTTGACAAGAAGGGAGGAACGTTGACCTCGAGAGGGAATGCCCCGAGGATCACCATCCACGCCGTATCGTCAAAGAACCGAAGTGCCAGTCTGTTTGTTGATGGGAACATTGTTGGCCAAACTGTTCCGCTACTCATTGATACTGGGGCAACAAAATCCATCATACGCCCAGATGTTTTGCAAGAATCCGCGAAGCTGTCACCCACGAATACCCAGATTCGGACTGCGACAGGTGATGTGATACCGACGCATGGTATAGCAAAGATGACCATCGGTATTGGAAGCGAGAAGCTTGTACATGAAGTATTAGTGGCTGACATCACTGACGAATTCATCCTGGGAATGGACCTTTTGAGAAGATTCCGGTTTTCGCTGGATTTGAAGGAAGGAGTTTTAAAAATCGGCAACAAAGAACTTCCTCTACATCCAATGGACGATCCGGTAGTACGAGTCCTGTTAACTGAAGACGTGACGGTGCCTGCTAGAAGTGAACGAATTTTCAAGGCAGGTCTGGATGGAGATCTTCGGGCAGGATGTGTACGAATGATGGAACCTATTTGTGATAAGAAAGTCCACAGCGGTATACTGGTAGGAAAAGCGCTAGTCAAGGTTGGAGAAACAGTACCGGTGAGGATTATGAACGTCAATATGGAGCCGGTGACGTTGAAGAGGAACACCCTTGTGGGACAGTGTGTACCAGTATCCCAAATAGCCCAGTGTATGAATGAAACCCGAAGACCAGCTTCCAAACAACATGCTGGTGAACGTGTTGATATGATAACCAATTCGTGTGAAGATCTCAATGAAACAGAATTGAGAAAGGTGCGAAGTTTGATTAACCAATACCAAGACGTCTTTGCCCTTGATGAAGATCAAAAGGGACGAACAGATGTGGTACGACATAAGATTAACACCGGGGAGTCCAGGCCCATACGACAACATCCGAGACGACTTCCATGGGCGAAGCATGAGGTAGCGGAAAAGATTATTTCTGACATGGAGAAGCAAGGGATCATTGAGCCATCAAACAGCCCATGGGCATCACCAGTGGTTCTGGTTGGCAAGAAGGATGGATCAACGCGTTTCTGTGTAGACTACCGGCAACTTAATGAGGTCACGAAGAAGGACAGTTATCCATTACCGCGTATTGATGACACCTTGGACACGTTATGTGGTTCACGGTGGTTTTCGACACTGGACTTGAAGAGTGGTTATTGGCAAGTTGAAATGGAACTTGAAGACCGAGAGAAGACTGCGTTCACTATCGGTTCGGGATTATGGCAGTTTACAGTCATGCCATTTGGTCTATGCAATGCTCCGGCCACCTTCGAGCGCCTAATGGAAACAATTTTGAGGGGATTGTCCTGGAAAACCTGCCTGGTGTATCTGGACGACGTGATTGTAGTTGGAAAGTCATTTGAAGAACACCTGACAAACCTGAAGGAAGTGTTCCAAAGACTTCGTGGAGCCAATTTGAAATTGAGTCCGACAAAGTGCCACATATTTAGAAAAGAAGTTAAGTATCTTGGACATGTTGTATCACGAAATGGAGTAGCAGCCGACCCTGATAAAATCCGAGCGGTGCAAGAATGGCCAACACCAAGGGATAAACACCAAGTGCGAAGTTTCCTTGGATTATGCACCTACTACAGACGTTTTGTTCCGGGATTCGCCAATATAGCGAAACCACTGACAAGGCTGACGGAAGATGGACGCGAATACATCTGGAGCGAAGACTGTGAGACAGCTTTCCAACAACTGAAAGGTGCTCTAGTGACAGCACCGATATTAAACTACCCACGGATGGATGGAAAGTTTATACTCGATACGGACGCGAGTAACCTGGCCATTGGGAGTGTTCTTTCCCAAATACAAGATGGACATGAAAAGGTTATCGGCTATTTTAGCAAGGTCTTATCGAAAGCCGAAAGAAATTATTGCGTAACCAGAAAAGAGTTGTTGGCTGTCGTCAAGTCTGTAGAGCACTTCTACAAATACTTGTATGGGCGGAAGTTTTTGCTGAGGACAGACCATGCCGCGTTAAAATGGCTTCTGCGGTTCCGTAATCCGGAAGGACAAGTCGCGAGATGGATTGAAAGACTACAAGGGTACGACTTTGACACGGAACATCGTGCGGGCACTAGTCATCGAAATGCCGATGCCCTTTCAAGAAGGCCATGTCCAGCAGACTGCCCTCACTGCTCCCGACTAGAAGAGAAGATTTGCCGTGTCTCCAGGACCACAATTGTCAACGACCATTGGTTGCCTGAAGAGTTGCAACGAGAGCAAGAGGAAGATCCCGAACTGAAAATGGTACTTGAATGGAAATGGAAGAATGAAAGACCAACCTGGCAGGGAATCAGCCCTTCTAATAGAACCCTGAAGGCGTATTGGACCCAGTGGGACTCTTTGAAGATAGAAAACGGACTTCTGAAGCGAGAACTGGAAAACGAGGATGGAAATACCGTCAGGCTTCAGCTCGTAGTGCCGAGAAGCCGGGTGTCAGAAGTACTTAGACATCTTCACGATGGCACCTCAGGAGGACATTATGGTGTGAAGAAGACTCTCGAGAAGGTTAGAGAAAGATTCTATTGGGTCAACTGCAAAGAAGACGTTAAGGAATGGTGTCGCAAGTGCGACCTGTGTGCCGCAGGGAATGGGCCGCTAGGAAAAAGAAGGGCACCCATGAGACAATACAACGTGGGGAATCCCTTAGAGAGAGTGGCCATAGACATTGCTGGACCGTTTCCCGAGACTGATACGGGAAATAAGTATATCCTGGTGGCAATGGATTATTTCACCAAATGGACGGAAGCATATGCACTACCAAATCAGGAAGCCGTGACGGTCGCCGAAGTGCTAGTTAAGGAGTTCTTCAGCCGCTTTGGTGTACCCTTGGAACTACATTCTGATCAAGGCCGCAATTTTGAATCTGCACTCTTCGGAAATGTTTGCCGATTATTGGGCATCCGTAAGACTCGAACTACTCCGTTACATCCGCAATCCGATGGAATGGTGGAGCGAATGAACCGGACCATGGGCAAATATTTGGCCAAAGTTGTATCTGACCATCAACGAGACTGGGATCAATACTTGCATCTGTTCTTGATGGCCAATCGCGCAGCAGTTCACGAAACCACTGGCCAAACACCGGCCTGCATGATGTTTGGACGCGAACTGCGACTACCCTGCGACCTCGAATTTGGAAGTCCGCCTGCGGAACAAGAGGTAGCAGGAGATGATTACGTCACGAAATTGAAATTGAAATTGAATGACATCCACGATCGGGCCCGCGGAAATACCCAGATCGCTAGCGACCGGATGAAGAATTCCTACGATGTAAGGACCCAAGAAGGCGGGTTTCAGCCTGGAGATTTGGTTTGGCTCTACAACTCGCAGAGGCGTCGTGGTTTCTCACCGAAGCTACAACGGAATTGGGAAGGTATCAAGTGAAGAAGCGAATAAATGACGTAATCTATCGCATTCAGTAACAAGCCAGAGGAAAACCAAAGGTGGTACATTCCAATCGTTTGGCACCATACGAAGGAAGTAATAACAGAGCCCTGGATGTTGAAGACGAGGGCAGAGAACTTATCAACAGAATAGAGCCTGCCGAAAGCCGACCGACTTTTGAAGAGTTCATGGCGGCGTTTTCCGGAACCGGAAAAGCACGATTTGGAGTGACGACTGAAGTACAGCAAGATCTCTTCAAGGTTCCTACTGATTGTTCGATAGCTCACTGCGTATCCAAGGACCTTCGTTTAGGAAGAGGAATTGCGGTAGTATTTAAGAAGAAATTTGGGCGACTACACGCACTCGAAAGACAGAACCCCACGGTCGGCAAAGCTTTATATTTCCCAGATCAACAACGATTTATTTATTATTTGGTTACGAAACAGTTCCATTACCAGAAGCCGGATTATAGAGACCTCTGGAATGCTCTATGGGATTTGAAGAAAGACCTATTCGCTAGGGGCATTAAGAAGTTGGCAGTTCCCAAACTCGGCTGTGGTCTGGATCGGCTAGATTGGAGGACCGTACGAAACATGTTGGAGGTAGTCTTCAAGGACTCCGGTGTTACTATCCTGGTCTGCAGTTTTGATTCAAAGCCTGCATTAACACCAAAGAAGAGTGTAGACTGTTACTTCTACCGCAGTGGGACATGCAGAAGAGGAGAACAATGCCGATACCGTCATGACCCGTTCTTCGGGAATCAAGGGCCTAAACCTGTTCCGGGACAGAACAGACTTGAAGAGGGGGGCAGTGTAACAAACGGCAGGTGTCAGGTGTCCCGTGAATCATTTCGCACCTATGAGTCGGCTGCTCTCGATAATTCTATTCTAGACTAACGTGGAACGCGCGAGAATGAAAACCTGCCTATATTTAAGGCGCGCGCTCGCTTACGAGTCTTCAGTCTTGAACGCGCGGCGATAATTGTGAATACGTATACATAAATACTAGTTAGATAAATAACTGTTAGAAATAAATTACTTTAGTGTTCGGTTTTAATATTAGTGTTCCATTTTAATTTTACGTTAGTGTTTAATTGTTCTTTATAATTATTTCGTACTTTAAGTTTGTTTAATAAATTAATTTACACCACGAACCGAGTTTATTTAAAATAAACGTCGTAAAAACGTTACAATATTTTCTAAAAACAGTTGTACAAAAATGTTCATTGTAGCACTGTTTTTGATAAAAACAGTTGTACAAAATTCACTTTGTGAACGCGATATAGAAAAAATGTATTACATTATGTTCATGTATATGTTTCTATGCATTTATCTTACAGATATTAAGGTACCAAGGGCATTATGAGCAAAATAAGCTTAGTTCATAATGCCCATGGTGCATTCAACGTTTTATGTCCTACCAGTTTTCTTATCTAATTCACATTTATTTTGTAATTTACATTTGTGACATTAACTGAGCTGTCATTAATTTTCACTGTGACAGTGGCGCATAACAAAGTTGTATCCATGGAAACAAATTGTGTTTACTGGTTTTTATTGGTCATAATACGCCCTAGGGCAATATAAAAAATAATAGCCCTAGGGCGTTATTTTGTATATAACATACCTCAAAATAGAGTAATTATTGTCAATTGATATACCGGTAGGACATAAAATAACGTATTTAATTAAAAGCGGATATAAATTCGATTTTTCGTAAATTTCTATAGCAATTTTTTAAGTAAGTGAACAATAATTGTATAATAAACAAGCCGTATCTTCAGTCTGTTCTCAAAATGTTCAAATATAAGTGTGGTTGAATTAGCTTACTATTTTACATAATATAGAAATGCTACTGAACGCGTTCAGTATTAAACAGTTATCTTTCTAAGGGAATAACTAATATAATTTCTTTACCAAATATTTAACTTAATTTTGAAAATGAAGTGTAAAATTCAAAATTACACGGCATTAAAGAAAAAAAAACGAGATGTAACTAACACTTTAACGTATTAATGATTGAACTCCTAACTAAACTAAACGAACTAACATCTATCCACATCATTTTCTTAATAATCATATCTATATAAAATCATTTCGTTTTTTACAGATACCATTGGAATTAATGCTGAAATTTAACAACTTTACAGATGTTAATGATCTTTTACTTAATTTCGTGGAGGGAAATGACGAAGGTGATACAACGGAACCATTACTACTAAGTGAGTATTTATCCCCGATCATACTCAAATCGTCAATTAATAATAAGGAAGATAGGGTCCAGTGTAGTATTACCATTGCCAATAAATAAAAATTGTGGAATAAAATATAAATTTATTACAAAGGGTTAAAATAATAAAATATGTGCACAGAACAAATTGCTTATGTGATGGCACTTAAAAGGATTGTATATAATTTTTTTTCTACACCTATTTAATTATATTGCAATTATTAGCATTTTTTTTGTGAAAAATAGTACCTATAATTCACTGCAGTGAATTATGGATTCATAATTCACTGCAGTGAATTATGATTTCGGCCAATCACAAATACATAAATATTTCGCTAATCCAATCATATTTTAAATAGCCCACGATCAACTCCTTCTGCGGCTAACAATCGACTCGCGTGACACGCCCAAGTGTGTTGTCATATTGCTTGTTTACAAAGTTATCAAATTTGACTAATTTGAGTCTAATATATTTGTTTAATAGGTGTAGAAAAAGTATCGTATTACATTCGCGATTATGGCCATTATTCGCTCAGATGATTTGTGCCACTCGCCTGACGGCTCGTGGGCTCAAACGTCATCTTCGTGAATAATGGCTGTCATAATCGCTCATATAATAATATACTATGAATTATATGATTTGCTCAACGGCCTGGTTCGGAGAGCTCGATATTTTTAGAACCCAGAACGTTGTATGCGTTCCTTAAGGGCAGGCGGATTGAAAACACTAGGTTTTTGCTAACACTACTTTATTTACAATTTTTACAACTTACCGAGGTGAGTGCGGTATAAGAACTGACTTTAGGGTAGTCCGTTGCAAAACGGAAACTCAAGTCTGACCTGCGCCCTTTAGGGTGAGCGCAGCCAACCTTACAAATACAAATATGGCACAAAAACATAAGAAAAATAAAAATTAATTCTAGAAAAACGTGAATACTTAACACACCACCCGCCTTGAACCAGCGGGTTCAATGCAATAATTAATTAGATATGGTACATTGCGTATACGGACAGTATATATACAAAATGGTCCTATCGAGGCGGATTCGAAAAGAATAAAGAAGTTTCGAAGCCGCCATGCCGAGCAACTAGAGTACATACAAGGACTCCTTCGATTTTCCGCTTATATCGAAAGAATCACAAGTATTTTTCCAGCGATTATTACTACAGAAGCAAGCAGTCCGCATTCACCATCAATTTTACTGGCCATTTTTTGTCAATGTCGACTTTTGTGGGACTTACGTACCACGTGCTGGGGCAAATTACCTAACAAAGGCAAGGCACATGCAACTGGAAATTCCAGGTAAGCCATTTTCCTTACGTAACCATAATCCTTTATCGATTTAGCGTTGCCTTTAAATTATTAATTTGTTACTGCCCTAGAAACTTTACATTTCGTTGGGAATTATTCTTCTACAACTCTTTGTTGAGATAGGTGAAAACGCGCGATTCGCTTGTAGTAAGAAAACAGATTTCATTACAATTAATATTTAACAATAAATAGTAAAGCAGCTTAGCAACTGTTGAGTAATCACGTTTTTTATATTACTCGTATTCATACTTTTAACGTTAACCATTATCAAAATGGTGAAAAAAGACCCAAAAGTATTAATAGCAACCGCTGAAATATTAGTGGGTAAATTAGACGAGTTTAGGGAGTTTTTAGATTCAATAAACGAATCAGAAGATGATACGTTTGCAGAAATAGAGTTTCGCGTAGATAGTGTAAAAGACATTAACGTACAATACGATGAACAATATATACAATTGGCAGCCTGTTCTGCCGAACCACCGCAAATTATAAATACGCGGGAGTTTTTCAAACAATATGTTGCGGTCAATATGAAAGCAAAGGCCTTTTTAAAGAAGCGTGTAAATCAGTCCAAAATCAATGAATTGCAGCCGTCCACTTCTAAGAACGGGCAAAATCCAGGTTCTCGTTTGCACAAATTATCGGTGCCTACTTTCAATGGGGATTTTACGTAGTTCACAAGTTATTATGAGATGTTCATTGCTTTGGTGCATAATGACGCTACGTTAACGGACATTGAACGTTTTGTTTAGTTAAAAGACAGTCTTAAAGGTGCTCCAGCTCAATTAATTTCTAATATTCAGCCTACGGATCAGAATTATAAGGTAGCACTCGATTTACTATGCGAGCGGTTTAAGAATCTCAAACATATTATTAACAACCATATAAAAGCTATCTTTGAGTTAAAACCCGTCCCGAAAGAAAGCGCAAGCGACTTACGACGTTTGTACGATGAGCTAAATCAGCATCTAAGAGCGTTGGATAATATGCAAATTCCTTTAAACTATAAGGACATTTTCGTCTCTAATATACTTAATACTAAATTCGATCGAAATACGCGCCGCGAGTTTTCAAAATTAAAACCAAGACAAATTCCCACGTTAGATGAAATAGGCGAATTCTTAAAAGAACGCTGTGAAGAATTAGAACAGGATGACCCGAATAAGGGCTCAACCAACCCGTTAATTAATTCGTCTAGAAATGAAACTCGTAAAAACAATTTCAACTAGAACAATTATCAATCAAAACCGAAATATGAATTTAAGCAGTCCTTTGCGCTAGCGAACAACAAAATAACTTGTCCCTTATCTAAATCAAGTCATTCGTTAAATCACTGCCCTAAATTTTTAGAGCTACCTGTAAAACAAAGGATAGACAAAGCTTCGGAATTAAAAATTTGTAAAAATCGTTTATACCATCCAAGTAAAAATACGTGTATCTCGCGGTACTCTTTCCAAATTTGCTCATATAAGCATCATACCCTATTGCATTTACAGCAACCAAAAAATGATACTTTTAAAGAAATTGTGTCGCCAAGTACCAGTACGGCGCAAGTGAATTCTATGATTGACGGAAACGCTACCGAAAACGTTCAAACCGCTTTCTCGTGCTTTAATGCAAATTTCAACCAAGTCATACTCCCTACAGTTATTGTGCAAGTCCGGGGTAAAGACAATTCGTGGTATAAAGCTAGAGTTTTATTGGACTCTAGATCTCATATTCATCTTATTACCGAATCTTTAGCTAATAAATTACAATTGGCTCGACAAACAAAAAACACAAAAATTGTAAGCATTAACTGCAATGCAGCACACTCTACTTCAACCGTTCAAATTCAAGTCACATCATTATGTAATAATTATCGTAACAATTTATCATGCGTGACTATACAGAAGATTGCTGACAGTTTACCTTTAAATTCTTTTAATAAAGGTGTTTTGAATATACCAGCTAATATTAAGCTGGCCGATAGCGAATTTAACATAGTTTCCAAGATAGACCTTTTAATTGGCGCATCATTGTTTTACAGCTTGTTAAGTATAGGACAAATTTCGTTAGGTAGGAACAAACCCATACTACAAAAAACAATTTTTGGTTCCTTAATAGTCGGCCCAATCAGCAAAGCATCGGCTGTACTAATTTAACATTAAACCACAATAATAAGGAAACAAAGGACGAATTGGAAAAGTCCGTTGAGAAATTTTGGCAGTTAGAAAATGTGCAACCGAAATATGAAATTTCCAAATTATCCAAAGAAGAACGATTTTGTGAGCGTCACTTCCAAGAAAACATTTCGCGAAGTCATGATGGTAGATTAATTGTTTCAATCCCTTTCAAGTCAAGCCTCTTAAAATTGGGCGAGTCGAAAAATATGGTGTTAAATCGTTTTATGCGTTTAGAAACCAAATTAGCAAGGGAACCTAAATTGCGTGCGGAGTATTCCAAATTCATGCAAGAATATATTGCGCTAGGTCATATGATACCCCTAAAAAATTCCGACGTAGGTATAGTTGTACCGGAAGTAAATAAAAGGCAAGAAATTATCACTCTCGATTCTACCATTGCGCTACCAAATCAACTGGGATATTTTCTACCGCACCATGCTGTTTTGAAAAGCATTTCGCTAACAACCAAACTAAGAGTCGTGTTCGACGGTAGTGCAAGGACAACTACCGGCGTTTCAATTAATAACACACAAATAGTTGGTCCTGTCATTCAAAGGGACATATTCTCGATATTAATAAAATTTAGGCAACATCTAATCGCGCTCACCGGCGACATTAAAAAAATGTATCACCAAATCTGAATCGATCCGCGATTGCTTAAGTTTCAACAAATATTTTGGCGAGATAATACAGACTTGCCTATAACAACGTATCAGTTGAGAACTATCACATACGGCACAACAAGTGCCAGCTATCTTGCGACAAAATGCCTGCAATATTTAGCTGACATAAACTACAACAACTTCCCTATAACATCCGAAATTATTAAAAATGACTTCTACATGGACGACCTGCTCACGGGCGCGGACACTGTAGAAGATGTGTTAAAAATACAATCCTAAATAGTTCCAATCTTACTATCTTAAGCAGCGCCGGGTTACCCATTCGAAAATCTTTATCAAACGAGCCTAACCTCTTAAGCTTTGGTTTCCTAGGAAGCGGTGCCGTCATTTAACGGCCGTAAAAGTAGGGTGGGTGACGTCACGAAAAACGGTGTCGTGTATTTTAAGCGAAGTGTTTTCCAAAAGAGCGGTAGCGCACACCCAACGTAATAGAGCGGTGTCGTCTCATCTGAAGCGCTGAGCCAGTATGGTACGAATCAGTTCAGCAACGTTTTTTGGCGGTGCGTCTTGTCACCCACCGTATTTTTACGGCCGTTAAATGACGGCACCGCTTCCTAGGAAACCAAAGCTTTACCAAACAATAGCTGTAATGAAACGGCTTACTTTACGGTGCCGCTAGGAGAAAGGGAGGGCGCGAAAACCTTGGGAATCTTATGGAACTCTTTAGATGACATTATACAGTATAGCAGCTTAATCGATCACGAATCGAAAAGTACAAAACGAACTATTTTATCGACTATATCCAAATTATTTGATCCCTTGGGATTAATATCACCGTTTGTTGTAAGGGGAAAACTAATAATTCAAAAATTGTGGCAATTGGGCCTCGCTTGGGATGAATCGATACCGGGTTGTTTAAATACTGAATGGCTTAATTTTAATGAGCAATTAACTGACGTACAATCAATAAAAGCCCGCGTTGTATAAAAATTCAAAATGCTACGAACATACAGCTTCACGTTTTTGGTGATAACAGCTCCATGGCTTATGGGGCTTGCGTTTACGTAAGATGCGAAAATATATTCGGAAACATATCGGTGCGCCTATTATGCTCTAAATCTCGAATCGCCCCAATGCACGGGGCAACTATCCCGCGATTAGAGTTGTGCGCCGCGTTGTTACTAGCGCAATTAATACAAAATGTAAAAGATGCCATTACAATTAATTTGGATCAAATATTTATGTGGACAGAGTCAACTATAGTGTTGCACTGGATCAATTCCAGCCCTAATAAATACAAAACGTTTGTCGCGAATCGTATAGCGTCAATACAGGAGCTTTCGGGTAAGGATCAGTGGTTTCACGTGAGATCACATGACAATCCCGCAGATCTAGTATCACGCGGTGCCTCTTTGAAAGAATTATTAGATAATCTTATTTGGTTTAACGGTCCTAAATTTTTATTGCTGCCACCGGAGCAGTGGCCCAAACAGCAATTTGAATTTTGTAACCTGCCCATTTCTGAGCTCAAAAGCGATTCACAGAGTGTTACCAATCTTGTTGTATGTAATGCTTCTGAGTTATTTCAAAAGTTTTCTACTTTATCTAAATTAACTCGAGTAATAGCATGGATCATGCGTTTTAAAAATAATTCCAAAGTGTGCAAACGCGAAAGAATTCTCGGTCCGTTAAAGACGGACGAAGTAAATAACGCGATCACTATTTTAATCAAGTTATGCCAAGCTGAAGAGAGAAATAAAAGCTTTGAAGGCTAAGCAAACTTTAAAACCGCCTTCCAGTATGCTTTATTTAGTTCTATTTCTCTATCCTAGTAACGTGTTGCGAGTCGGAGGCAGACTCAAAAATTCGCATTATCCGTTGGATAAAAAGTTTCCGATTCTATTGCCTAAAAAACATGCCTTGACTCGACTAATACTTTTACAGTTTCACGTAAGATTATTGCATTGCGGTGCTCAACAGCTGCTAGCCTGTGTTAGAGAACAGATTGGCCCATTTCGGGTCGAAGTTTAGCAAAAGAAATTGTACATAATTGCATTAAATGTTTTAAAGTCAATCCTAAAACATATAACCCATTAATGGGAGATTTGCCTGCAAAGAGGCTACAAGCGAATACGCCAGTTTTCTCAAACGTAGGGGTTGATTACGCGGGTCCTATTCTCATCAAAGATAGGAAAACCAGGGGTGCTAAATTAATTAAAGCTTATATATGCTTATTTGTGTGCCTAGTCACAAGGGCTATACATCTAGAGCTGGTAACCGATTTAACAACGATTGCCTTCATTTCGATTCTCAAAAGATTTATCGGCCGTAGAGGTAAACCGATTACTATTAGTTCCGATAACGGAAGAAATTTTGTGGGAGCTGCTAATCAGTTGCGAGACTTGTATAATTTTTTAAAATCTAGCCAAACCAATGTCGAAGTAGCAAATTTTTTAACTCAGCGAAGAATAAAATGGGAATTTATTACGCCTAGATCCCCGCATGAAGGTGGGATTTGGGAAAGTGGTATAAAATCCACAAAACTTCACTTAAAGAGGGTGTTAGGGAATTCACTTTTAACATATGAGGAGTTTCAAACCCTCCTAATTCAAATAGAAGCAACGCTAAATTCACGTCCCCTGTCCCCCTTATCATCTGAATCTTCAGACCTTAATCCCTTGACACCAGGTCACTTCCTTATTGGCAGATCACTGTGTGCCTTGCCTGAAGAAAATTATGTCGATGCTCTTGCTAAAAACGTCACGTTACGATACCAACACATTCAGCGCCAGAATCAACTATTTTGGAGGCGCTGGAGCAAAGAAGTAGTACCCGAGCTTCAAAGGAGGACCAAGTGGTTCCGACATCTACCCGATTTATTACGTGTAGGTTCTGTTGTACTGGTTCAGGAGCAAAACCTCCCCGTTTTGCAGTGGTGCATGGGTAGGGTGGTAGATATTCATCCTTCAGGAGATGGGATCCCACGATCCGCCACCATAGCTACCGCCAGCGGTAATCGAATTGAACAGAGTGTGCGTAAGCTTTGTATTCTTCCAGAAGTGAAGTGATTAAAGTGATTATGTTGCGAAATAAAACATGAACCTTATTTGTGCTTTGGCGAAAATGAACTTTAACTTTTTTTACTAACCTATACATATATGCCTTATCTAATTTTGTTTTAATTATCTAATTGATTATTGTATGTGATTTCTAGGTTAATAGCATTAACATTTTTGTATATCCACTGTCCGTATACGCAATGTACCATATCTAATTAATTATTGCATTGAACCCGCTGGTTCAAGGCGGGCGGTGTGTTAAGTATTTACGTTTTTCTAGAATTAATTTTTATTTTTCTTATGTTTTTGTGCCATATTTGTATTTGTAATGTTGGCTGCGCTCACCCTAAAGGGCGCAGGTCAGATTTGAGTTTCCGTTTTGTAACGGACTACCCTAAAGTCAGTTCTTGTACCGCACTCACCTCGGTAAGTTGTAAAAATTGTAAATAAAGTAGTGTTAGCAAAAACCTAGTGTTTTCA